>OVBA01000090.1:68763-94902 GCA_900406435.1 Lepidium aucheri | reverse complement strand
ATTAAAAGGTTTAGAAATCTTCTTTACTTGTATAGAGATTGGAATTTCTCTCCCAAAAACTCAAAAACAAGGTCTGATCACGTAACAATGGTGTCTCCCTATTAAAATAATGAAAAATGGCCCATTAATAGGTCCTCAAAATCACAGGTGCAAAATAGGAAAATTTAGGTTTTATTCCTCGGAGCTTTGAGGACAGAACGATCAAGGGGTTGATCAATTGATCAATATTGAGTGTTTGATCTCCAAAGGTCTTGGTCGATCAACGGGGTCGAGCGCAGCTATCAGTGGGGTGAACGACCAATCAATCATGAAATGTATGTCGATCAACAGGTTGAGCACAACTCTCACTGAGGAGAATGATCGATTGATCATGAGATGGAAGTCGATCAACGAGTCAAGCGTAGCTCTCACTGAGGAGAGTGATCGATCGATCGTAGGGTTGATTGCTCAATCAATAATCTTGTGCTGAAATTTCAGAAACTGCTTCGATTCATCTTGAACCATGCTTTGTGGGTATAATCCAAATTAAACCTGTTTTCCACCTGAAAAGACTCTAAAATGCAGACAAACATTCTGAAAACATGTGAATTAATGAGCTCAAAAATGATAAAAATGAGTTATATCACCCCCCCTCTTGTCCTTAACTTCCAAAAAGGTTAAGAAGAACTCCTTAATCTTTGGTGAACTCTATGAAGCATCCACACATTGAATTAATAAAGTCATTTGTTCCTTACGACTAACATCAGGAGTCAAATCAAGAATGACAGAGAAATACTTTACAGTTCGAATCTTCTCCAAGATAATCAAGTTCATCGCATTGGCAAGCATTTCTATTACTCATTCTGAATCTTATGGCTGAAATAATGGTAATTGATTTCACCATTATCAATTTGTCGAATGTGTTCTTTCATTAGTGGATCAAAACTTCCAATCATTCTAATAAATGCCAAAACATTTCCACTACTAGGATCATTAATCTTCTCATTGTCTCCACAAAATGCAGAGTTTCACTCGACTAGAGTCTTTACCACTGCAATTATTCTTAGAATCACATATCTCAAATGCTTTTTTCCCTTCTTAATTGCCTCTTGCATATGCTTATCCATAGTTTCATTCTTTTGTAATCTTACTTCCAACTCTATCTAGAGATTCATGCAAGCAATATGATTATGAGAACCTTCATGTCCTTTAAGCCTTTGTGAAGTGTTTCTCCAATCATTATACCTGGTATTTGCAAATTGAGTATAACTTGCTTCGTGATCGAATAATTTACAGAAAAAACAAAAGACCTTATCTTTAGCTTTTGAGTAAATTAACCATCTTCTGTCATGTTTCTCTCCATTACTCATTTTTCTTATGTAAGTTGAATGAGAGGAACTTCTATCAATATTATCTCTTGGAAAACAATAATCAGCTGGTGGTCTTGCAGGTGGACCTTTCTCAACCAAAAAATCTCTCATCTTCTGATAAATTTTCTCTCAGTTACGAGGATCATCTATACCCACATTCTCATAAAAAACTCTAACAACATCAAACTTCTCATGCTCTTTCACGTTTTCATTCTCAAATTTTTCTCCTTTGTTCTCTTTCGTACAATGTACCTCACGTTTACACTATCACAAAATCCAAATATTTCCTTCCAACTCATCATGGTGTTGCTTTATCAAGGTACTAATGGAGGATTTAATAAATAACTGAGTTATTTAGAAATTTTAATTATATTTAAACACATCTTTGTTTAGCAGAGTTTGAAATTTGCTAAGAACTAAATCTTTTTGACTTAATGAAGAAGAAATAAAGACAAGCTATGGAGATGTAAAGTACATGAGAAATTGATATTGGAGATTAAAAGTAGTTATGTAGGAGGAAAACTGACAAAAAAAGGATAGAATTTTTGGTGATAGAGGAAGGAGAAAAATAAATACAAATTTTTCACTTTTTTTCTCTAAACCATTATTACTCTGTCAAATTAGGTTAAAATATTAAATGTTTAAATTTTAAAAAAATTTACACTGCATCATGACTTGAACCCATGACCTTACATATAATTTTATTGGAGATAAATAGAAAATATTCCATTTTAGGTTATTAAGATATAGAATATTAGGGTTTTACTGAGATTAACCCTAGTTGGGGGTCTCTCCTATTTGTATATAAATACTTTTATTTGAGAATCAAAAAAACTTAAACAATTCTATTCTAAAACCTAGTTTTGACATGGTAACAAAGCAATCGAGATTCTGGTAGATCATTTTTTAAAGCTTCCGGAATAAAATCTTTGTTTTCGCATCTTAAAAAAGAAGAAAAAAGAAATCATGAAAGAAAAAGACGTTGTAGAGTCCGACGATCTAGATGATGATGGGAAGCCATAATTCTTAAAGGTTATATTAAGATTTTCTTAAAAAAAGAGAGAGAAGACGAAGGTTGATTAAGTTTTTCTTTTTCTTATTTTGATCCAATGATTTATTTTAGTGTTTGGAGGTTTCATGGTTAAATTTATGTTTTCTAAAATTGTTCTAAAGTTTAGAATTTTTTATAGAATTTCTCTTTTGATTAATTCCTAGTTGGGATATCTTGGTTATGGGGTAGCTCTAGTAGAACGCACGTTCTTAGGTCAAAAATTTAGTCTGGTTTATGGACTTTCCAAGATAAGGATGTTTGTTTGTGGAGGTACAGTTGCACTCACTGGATGTATTCCAGACCAAAGACCAAAGACGAGTTGAAAGTTTCATCCCTCATAAGATTGAACCATTTACCTGGAGTCAACTGGCATGGTTTGTCCGTCCTCTACAAGTGTCCACGCCAAAGGTGTTCTGGTTTGTGATTGCGGATTTCGTGTTTTGCGTCTCACCTTTCTCGTGCGGGGGAGTATAGGAGATAAATAGGAAATATTCCATTATAGGTTGTTAATATATAGAAGATTAGAGTTTTAGAGAGATTAACCCTAGTTGGAGGTCTCTCCTATTTTTGCATAAATACATTTATTTGAGAATCAATAAAACTTAAGCAATTCTATTCTAAAACCTAGTTTTGACAAACTTGCATGACCTTTGACCACTAGCCTGAGTTAAATTTCCAAAAAGTTAATGCCCCTAAATTTAATCAACTTTAATGCTGTCCAAAACAAATGCTTTTTAGACCTATGCCCAAAGCCAGGTCTGAGAGTAATTTTTAAACATGAAAGACATGGACATTGACTTGGGCATAGATATAATTTTATACTAGAGGTTATATATACATTTAAATATGACACAAAATGAACATATTTAAATATGTGAGATATGGACATGAACATAATAGCATAATATTGGGATACATTCTAATCATGGAACATGGACAATATATATATATATATATATATATATATATGAAGATATAAAGAAAAAGAAGATGAATAAAAGTGAACGGAATAAAAATAAATTAGAAATAGAGAAAGATATGACATCGGGAGTGAAAGGAAAAACATAAAGAAAAAGATCAAAATTTGATTAGAGAGAAAGAGAATGAAAGAAAAAGAATGAAGAAAAAATAAAAACTAATAGAGAAATATATGTAATAGTAGGTGATAGAGAAGAAACTATAAAGGAAACAAGATGATGGAAATTGAGGGCAAAACAAACATTTTGGTTTAAAGAGAAATGATTTATTTCCGAGAGAATTGCTGATTGGGCATTTTCCATAATTTTGATAAGTCAAATGGGCATAATAAGTAATTTTCTTATCTGTATCAATATAATTTACAACATCTTAATTTCTTACATCCATTACAAGTATTAGTTATTATATGTGTATCTTTATACGTAACAACATCACTAATCTTTTACACGTGTCCTATAATTAATACATATGTATTAACGTGTAAAAATTATAAATTTTACCTTAACGTATTACTTTTTTTTTTGTCAACAATATTGGGCCACAACTGGCCGGCCCAATAGCCAAGTTCCTACATAGTATAGGCGGTGGGACTCGATCCCGAGATGTGCAAGTGCGCCTGCCATCTCGCTGATCATTTTCACACACACATATACTTAATTAGCGCTTGACCACCCTATATTCCAACAATTATATTTCTCACAGTTTTACATGTTTACGAAGCAAATTACCATGTAATTAACATGCTACTTACCCATGTATTACTTAGTTTATCATTACATATATACGTATTAGATATGTAAATATAGTCGTCGCCTACATATCTACATAATACTGTTTGTAATGTTTTAAATTTTACGCCCTCTAATTTAGGGGAAAAGGTCAAATAAAACATCGAGAGTGGCCAAATAAACCTCCAACTTTGTCTTTCCCCATAAAAACCTTTAACTTTAAATTAATCAAGCTATTTTAAACCTTAAAAAATCAACGTTCTAAGTTATGTACACATGTTACTCTATTTAATCTTCTTCTCTTTTCTATCATCGAGATTTCACAAAATTGTGAATCGGTATAGTACTGGTTCTACAACTTTCTCTAAACGAGTCTCTCTTAGTCACACACTCTTTTTTTTTTTAATCCCAAAATAGCTGCTCTAAGATGATGGTTATTGCCCGGACATTCAAACTTATGATTTATAAGCATGACGGAAATAATCACACTCGAGACAGTATCAAGCCGACAACATAACCACTGATAAAGACAGTGACTAGGTAAAGTAACATCTTCTTCAGATTGTGAAACAAGTTCTTGTTTGACTCAGCATTGTATTTATCTATGATTCTCGATTCAAATTGTTCAGATAATGTGCAACATTCTCAAGTAATTCAAAAGCAATCCAAAATCAACGAAATTCTTATAATAACGATAGAGCACGACTTCAAACTTCATGGAAACGGAAGGGAGAAAGTCCTACTGATGTATCAAAAATAATCATTGCCTTAATCAATTTTATTAACTCTTCTCACAATAGTTTTTTCCAATTGTGATTGAAAGCAAAAGCTTTTGAATTTGGTCGATGAATAACTGTTCTCGTACCACTTATATCAATATAAATAACTTGGTCCTTTTCTTTACAGAATAACTAAGAGGGTGTTATTGGATATTGAATTTTATTAGATTTCGATGGATTTTAAAATACTGGTTTTTAATGGATCATTGGGATTTTAAAATACATACCTAATGGATTTAAAACGAGATTTTTTTTTGTATTTGAAAGTCATCCAAATAAATAATAACTGTCAAATTAGATGGATTTTGATTTCCATCGGATTCCTTGTTTCTGGACTTGGTTATATTCTCATTCTACTTCTTTCTAGGTTTGTAATTTCAGCTCCTTCAACTTGTTAATAAAAACAAATAGAGAAAGGTTAAGAAACCATAAAAGTTGCAGCTATGTCGGAGTTTGATCGCTTATGGGAAAGGTTTGTGTGGCATATCTGTTCTTAATCATATTTGTTCTCATAGTTATAAGATTCACCATATTTGGTCGTAATCCTGCAGAAATTGCAGAGAACATTGTTTTTATAATGAGCTATATATACTAACTTTAACGAATTTAAGTTTTGTAAAAAATCATGAAATGAACAAAGATACTTATGTCTAAGGTTGAGTGACATACACCAAGGAAATTTTTTTTCAACTTCTTTAAGAGGCAATTTGCCTTCTGTGCTTTGTTGAGCTATCTCATTGTTAAAAACCCACTAAACACTTCAGTTATCAACTCCATTGTGATAATAACTACTGCTATGGCTATAATAGCGCTGGATTCAAGCTCTGATCAGTACAGTTATATAAGCAACAACCAATACTTTGCAGGTTTCTTTTGGGACATAATGGGATCACAGACTCATCTTTGCCTTGTCTGAGCTGCTCTTTGTGAAACTGCTTGGGAGAAGGTCCTTCGACGTTGCTTTGGAGCAGCAAGCCATGATTTCTCTCTTAGCTTTTGTATTTACTACTCTTGGCATGGTTTTGATTAAAGATCTCCAAGGGGTGCGTGATGAAGCTAAGAGTTTCAAAGGCAGTGAGTCTCTGTACATTCAGGTTCTTGTTTGTTGCACAATTTATAGAACATTTGGTTGGTATTTTTTAAATCGAAACTAATTATTTAAATTTATATTTTTGTTGAGAAATTTAAGGTGAGTCAAATGATTGGAACAGTTCTCCCTGATATTAATTAACAGATAATTATTATGTTGAAATGAGAAAAGAGCATACATATCTCTAGCTGAATGCATATTATCGTACAAGTGTTAACCAGAGACCTCTCTATGTCCAACCACATTACATTAATTTTTTGTTTGACATAAAAGATCATTTTCCAGGTAAGGCAGAGGACATAATACTCATACTCCTCAGTCTGAAACAGGGGAGTAACGGCACGCATTACCAAGTAAAGAATTCCATAGAGTTTGAGCATTTGAATTGGACCGAACACGAAGTTGAGACAGACAAGCAGATTAGCCATTGCAGTCCAACAAGCAGTAGAAGTGAGCACATCCTTTCTCTCTTTAGGGAGGAACAAGTCACTGTCTGGATGGTAATGAAAACCCTTTTTCCCAGGACTTTGTTTAGGGCACCAACGTTCCATGACCAACATCCAATTATGGTAATACCATGACCTCTCAACTAGGACTATGAGGAAATCTTCTTCTTTTTGGAAGATGAACTAAAACTTGATCTTCGACAGAGCTGTGCCACGAACCCTATCCTTCATTCGCCACACTCTTGGCATAGCATCAATAAATTTAGCCATGACTTTGCACTCGGGATTAAGAAGCCTTCCCAAAATGCTCAGTGAGTTTTCATTGTACACTTGGAATCGTAGGCTGTCTGAGAGGTCAACTGGCTCATCGTCATCAAGGGAAAGGGTGTTGATTGCTTAATGGAGTTGTTTTGCCAAGATAAAAAAAGGGTTGTGTGGTGGCTTGTTTCCAATCAATGGTGGTTGATTTATCCTTTGATTGCGTTGAGAAAAATTGAAAGGCATGATTTGGTGGATGATTTACCAAGTAATGTGAACGAAGTTTAGGAAACTTGAAAGAGGAGAATTAGGATACAGTAACAAAAAAAAGGAAAGTATGCAACAGACTTAGAGGGATTTATTGTCGTTTTGAAACAAGACTAGGTCGGGGTCAATTCAAATGAGAGAGGAAATGTTTCAAAAAAGCAAAATTTGACAGCCTCTCTGTCAAATTTCTCATATTGCTTTTCAGTAGAGAGAACCACCTCCTCCTCCTTAATGGAAATTCTAATCATGCATTTGTGAATTCGATGGCAATGAGACTTTGGTTTTTCTTGTTGATATTGCAGTGTTTGATATGGAGGAAAATAATGTAAGCAAGTATTACATCTTCATCAATCTGTTGTTTGACTGCATGAGAATTTCCATTTCATTTAACTTCTAAAGTTCTTTCTTCATTATTGTTTTCCAATAAAACAACTCTTGATGGTTTAAGATTATTTTTTTGTGTGGTACCAATTGTCAGATATTATATTCTTACTATTTTTGGGTTTTTGACAGAAATATGGAAGTAGAAAAGAAGGCAGATGAAACAAAAAACTATTGAAGAGACGAAAGAACAAACAACAATTTGAGAACTAACAGGCTAGCCTAACAACAGAAAGATGAGGAAACTGAAGCGATACTTCCCAAACCAAAAATTGCCACAAGCGACCGGTCCAAGAGTTTGTCCTCAATGCTCGGACCTAGGAGCCTTGCTGAGAGAGAGTAAACTGCATCCATCTCCTACAAACATAAACGCCAAGGCTATGTAGATCGGCTCCACAGTCAAACGAAAGAACATCGAGAACACCAAGCAAACACTAACCAAACCCAGACCTTCCACCGCACCATCTAATATATCCAAACTCTAATCTAAACAGTAGGAGAAAATGAAGGAACACACCCTAGTTCTAGCTGTCCTCATACTATTATCTAGGCGGATACAGACACAGCTAAACCAGAGAATAAGAGAGTGAACCTGACCCAAACTGCGACAAGGAAGGTGTTTCCAGCAAAGACAAAAACAAAAGCGGCCATTGCAGCTACAATCCAACTATTCTCACTCGAGAGAGGAGTGAGAGCAAAAAATTGTCTGAACTAAACACGGTTGGACAATAGAAATCCGGCGACTAACTGTGTCAGATCCGTCGACAAGGACATAGCACCACTGAGCTACAACCAAACTCGACAGAAGCAGGACAGTTTTATGTAAACAGAAATAAGTGTGCTTTTGGACAACCACGTATTGAATATTTGCGACCTTATCCATCTTATCTCTTAGAGCTATGTGTTTTGCTTCACTATAAAAGGACAGACTAGTGCCAGAGGAAGGGAGGATTGGTGCTATCTAGAATACTCGGTTGATGTACAAAGAGTGGAGATCCCGAGAGGTTGATGATGAGCTAAGCTCGAGCGCAGCTGGCAAAATAAATAGATAAGGAGTGAAAAAGAGAGAGAAGACATTGGGTGTCTTCTTACCAGCATCGGTGAAGAGCGGAGATCATCGGAAAGAGATATTGGAGCTTCAAATATCGGACCTGAAAGGAAAAGAGAAAAAAGACTTCACATTTTTGTTATGCATAATATGTACTTTTCTAGGATGGTTAGTCCCCAAGTCTATGAATTATCATCCGTTTTTTGGATAAAATTAATATGTTCTTACAATGATTCATGCCATGATTAAGTTCTCATTTGGTTTTAATGATCCAAGCTGATAACCACTCTTTTCCCATGGGATCTTAAAAGTAGTAGACAATTTAATAAAAGATGAGAGATTAGTGATAATAACTTTGGGTTGGGCCTGCTCTGAATCGGCCCATATTGGTTGGATTTCGGTCGTATCGCAGTCATGATTATACACAATTGGCAAGACAAACATAAAACTTAAAGAGTGAGAAAGAGAGGCTACAGTTCATCTTTCTGGAAAAGTGAGAGAGGATACAATTTATTTATTTTTTTGATTTCATCGGTAAACCTGATTCATAGTCTAAAACTCATACCTTAAATTATTTTTTATTTATTATATGTAACAGAAAAAACTTTTTTAAAGACCCATATCTTGAATTATATTTTATATTTTGTTAAATTAATACTAATCTACTATGTTAAAATTCTAAAGTACTGAATTTTTCTTATGATGGTTACAATGATATAGTTAATGATTCTGATATCAAAATTTAATCATTCATATTATATAGTAGATTAAAAAGAAATTAGAATATATACTTCAGTCTATAAATAGACATAATCGATCAAATTATTTTGACAAAACAAAAAAAAAATCTCTAAAAGTGTTAGAGTAGAAAAACGAAAAAATAGAAAATGGTTACAAATTTACCATATATGAGCTACAGAAACTATTTATGAGCTAGGAAAATAGTTAGAAAATAGAGAAAATATTTATGAGCTACACATAGTAAATCAAAATATATGATTATCTACATGAACTAAAATATATATTGTTTCCAACATAAACTATTGAGTAACGTAAAGTTTTCATATATCAAGATTAGGCTGCAATTAGTCTTTAGTCCAAAGCCTGGTGGTAAGTCCACTAAAGGCAGGTGCTCATGCATAACTAGGGATTGAGTTTCACCGCTTGCGAGATTTATGTAGGAATTTGGCTAATAGGCTGACCTTTGTGGTCCATATTGATATTGCCGTTGACAAAAAAAAACAAGGATTAGGCTTTCAAGTTTCGAACAAATAGAGCACTGGTATCGGGAATTTTGATAATTCATCAAATTCTTTTTTTTTTTTTAATTTCCTTTCTTATTGGTAACGAAACTTTTTCAATAAGAAACTTGACCTAATTGAACTCAAACTTTTAGCCGACGCCTATGAATCATTTGTTCTGGCCGGAACATTTTTTTGAGAGCTTAAACAGTGGTGCTTTACAGAGAAGAAGATGGTATCACTCTCTCTTTTTTTTTGATGAAAATTCAAAATTTATTGATATCAAAAAGAGTTATTTACATAAAGAAGTAAACATAGAGAAAGGACCTCAAATCAAGGAATAAAAAACTACTGAAGCTTTAAAGCAAACCATCTTTGCATATGTCCCTAAAGTTTGTGCGGGGGAAAGTAGTGTAAGGAAGTAATCCTATTGCGAATGGACTTCTCAATAAGTCGGACAAGGGCAGTAGAAGAGGCTGAAGGTTTGCCATGAATTCGATAGTTCCTCTCCCTCCAAATGTGATAGAGAACAATATGAAAAGAAATGCGGATCAGAATCCTATCAAGGAGATCGGATCTAGGCTTAAGTAAGAGAGAGACAGTCTTGTGCCAGTCCGAAGTGATATACTGACCCAGAAAACACCTGCAGAGGTAGAACCAGGCAGTATAAGAGTAAGGGCAAGCAAAGAACAGGTGATCCCTAGATTCACTTCTGTCACCACATAGAACATAGTTCTGAATTAGACCCCAAGCTCGCATACGATCACCAGTAGAGAGACGATCTTTAAATGCAAGATAGGAGATAAAAGAATATCTTGGAACAGCTTGAGGAAACCAAACCAGGCTATGCCAAAGAACCATAGCAGCAGGGATACGGATCTGGTTCCAAGTGAAGGAAGAAGAGAAAGTCTCTTTAAACCGATCAGAAGAACGACGCCAAAGAAAGATATATGTACCAACATCTAGATTAGGAGGGAGAGAGTAGGAAATAGCAGCATAAATGCGAGGAAAACTCCATATACCCCTGAAGATCCAGTGAAACCAGACGGAGAATAAACAGAAGCAACAGTTGTAGTGCTGGCAAATACCAAAACAACAAATACCATAATCACCCGTAATGTCTATCAACTTGCCTTCATTACACCAGTTATCAAACCAGAAATTAGTTTGAAGACCTGAATGGATGTGGACCTTAATGAAAGGATAAGCTAACAGTCTCAGTTTGAGAAGTCTCCGCTAAATCCAATAGCCCTGAGAGTTTGGAGGAGCATCCCAAAAAGAGCCATTACAAAGTAAGAATCTGTGAATCCAGTCAACCCATAAGGAGGGTTTTGCAGAGACTATGTGCCAAATTAGATGAAGTGCAAAGCAATTGGAGGTGTCTTTCAGTCGTTGAATACCAAGACCACCTTCTTTGTGAGGAAGATAGACATCAGCCTAGCTAACTTTGGCTTTAGAGGAGACATTTGGAGACTCAGACCAAAGGAAAGACGATCAAAGCTTTTCTATATCTTTGAGGCAGCCAGAAGGTAATTGAAAAGTAGAGTACCAGAAATTGGAGATGCTAAAAATGACAGAACGAATGAGTTGGAGTCTCCCTGCATAAGACAACATCTTAGAGGCCCAAGAGGAGAGACGAGCACGAAACTTAGAGATGAGAGGCTCATAATCTGATCTGGATATAATATTGGAAGTGAGGGGAAGACCAAGATAATGAATTGGCAAATAACCAATTGGAATACCAGCATCAGGGGAAGCAGAAATCAAGTTCAAAGCAATAGGAACTCTGAAAATGGTTTCATTGAATAGCGCATCGGTTTTATGTTTCATTGAATACCAGCATCAGAGTGATAAAGTATCACTCTCTCTGTTTTGTCTTTCATTGAATAGCGCGTCGGTTTCAGTGAATATTTTGAGATTTTAACCATGTTGATTGATCAAGCGAGGCAAGTGATGTCACTTGAGGATAACAAGCCAATAAAAATCCGAACGGTACCAAATACCTGTACCTTGGAGCGTAACAAATGTAGCATCATGCGTAGGTTGTTGAATCTAGGAAGCTAGAAACTATCTGGATTTATCATGATATGCCTTGGGTATGGCATACGTATGAGAGGCGTTGTGGGTATGCTTTGACTGAGGAAATATTCTAGTTCGTGTTTGATTCAAAGAATGACTTACAGTCGGTCTTGAATTCGCGTGCATGGACTTACGAAGACTAGAGCATAGTCATAGAAAGGTGGGAGGAGAAACCTGCAATAGACTACGTACATCTATTACCAATATGGGTAAGGATGCATGATGTGCCTTTGGAATGCTATGATGTCGATGTTCTTACAGAAATTGCGGGTTGCTTAGGGCGTGTTGTGGAACTAACTTATAATCCACACAAACGGCAAAGCAAAGGATACATTCGTGTGTGCGAACAATGTTTGATGTATAAAGATCGGTGAAAGGCTCTCAGGAATTTTAACTTCCTTCTGGGAGAGTATTAATCATCAAGTTTGAATTTTGAAATAATCCGAAAGAGATGTTATTACTGTCAAAGGCTGACGTACGATAAAATGAGATGCCTTTTCTTTCCCTCTAACAGGTAGTCTTCTGCAATGGTGGATAGAAAAAGAATGATTGTTCCGGTCACGAAAGTCACTAAAGAAGGTGGCCCTCTTTTTGGAGCAATTACAGAGAGTTATATAGGTGTTGATGAGGCCACTGAAAGGCCACAAAGTCTGGAAGAAGTTCTAGACGTGCTACAGAACTATTTTTCTGTACAAGATCCTTCAGAGAAACAAACACCAATTGACCGTGTGAGGAGAAAGGTTTAAAAGTTGGATGCAAATGCGTTGGAACAAAACTGGCACTTAAGACTTGAAGCCCCTCCCGTGGTCACAACAGATCTTGAAAAAGAAAAAGAGCTAGTGTTCGACTTTAAGGAACAATCAAACAAACCTTGAACAGATTCCAAGTTATTGGTTGCATTTTTTCAAGGCTGCGAGAACACAACACTCTAATAGGTAGTACCTTACACGATCAAGCGATGAATCAAGCAAAGTATTAATATCATCGAACTCAACAGTTTTTCACACTGGTAGTACTAATGGCAAAATTTTTGGGGTGAGACAAATGTCAAAAAGATTTAGGAAAAGGTCGAGTAAGTGGAAGCGATAATAGTATAAGAAGAAAACAACGATTTTATATAGAGAAAATTCAAATTAGGAAGGTGAGACAGTGACAACTCTGAAGCGTAGAGCAGAGACCAATGATGCTGAGGTGGAAGAATGTCAGGTTTCCAAGCGTTCAAACGTTGAGGTGGTTTCAATGAAGGACCACCAGAGTCAAGATGAGCATACCATCTTGGAATTTTCAAGGTTGAGGAGAACGTTTACAATTCAAATGTTAAGGGAATTGAGGTGTACTCATTTTCCCGACATAATGTTTCTTATGTATACAAAAAACCCCATCGATTACATTTTGAAGTTGTAAGAATCAGTTGGTTATGGTAGTGCACATATGATGGATTCTATTGGTTTAAGCGAAGGACTAGCACTATTCTGGAAATTGTCTTATGATATTGTTGTCTTATCTTCGAATAAACATGTAATTGATACTCAAATCAAATTAGGATAAATGGAGTTTTTCATTTCATTTGTATATGGTGCACCTGAAAAAATCCGTAGACAAGAGGTGTGGGACGAGTTGGTAGACATAGGCTGTAACAAAGATGAGGCTTGGCTAGTTGTTGGGGACCTAAACAAAATACCAAATAATTCGGAGAAGGTTAGTGGAACACAATGGCCTGAAGCCTTTTTTGTGCCATTTCGTAACATGATATCGGATTGTCGTATTAGAGAGTTTGAATATGTTGGGAACAGCCTATCTTGGTTGGGAAAACAGAACAACATGGTCATACAATGTCGCTTTGACAGAGCGTTATGTAACACAGAGTGGTTACAGCTGCCAAAACTTTGAAATGTATATTTGCCTCTAATGGGTTTAGAATCAGATTATATGCCGGTATTGGTTAGATACATGGATGATAATACGGCCAAAAAGGTCGTTTTACCTTTGACAAGCGATGACTGTCAAGAGTTTGTGTTAAGGAGGTTGTGAGTAATAGCTGGTGTAACAGTCCACATAAACCTAATGAGGCTTTGTTGGAAAAGTTGGCGAGGTTTAGATGAGACTTATCGAGGTGGAAAATGTTCCAATAGTAACTCATAAAAACAGATCCAAAAATTTTAAAAAGATTTGATAACCAAGGAAAACAAGACAAAACCAAAATGGAATACGACTCGCAAGATCAAATACGAACTTAATAAAGCCTACGGTGAGGAGAAGGCTTATTGGAAATAAAAATTTAGAGAATATGGTTAAAATTTAGAAATCGGAACACCAAGTGTTTCACGGATGTGTCCAAAAATGTAGAGCTCATAATGCTATTTCTTCTTTGATAAATGAGAATGGTGAAGAACACTTTACTGAGGGTTCTAAGGCGGAAATACCTATCTCATATTCTAGAACGATGTTCACTTCTACTTATTCTGAAAATACAGAGGAATTTTTGGATGGGATGTTACCACGGGTAACCAGTAATATGAATGCGCCCCTTACAAAGGAAGTTACAAACAAGGAAATTAAATTGGCTGCATTCAGTATCAACAGTCATAAATCTCCAAGAGCCGATGGGATGAGTGGTGCCTTCTTCCAATGTTATTGGTATATTCTATGTGCACATTACAAAGGAGGTTAAAGGTTTTTTTGAGACAGACAAGATACCTAAGGACTGAAATTACACTCAGTTATGTATGTTGGCAAAAGTTAACAACCCAAGAAGTATGACAGACATTAGACCCATGAGTCTTTGTTCCATGGCTTACAAGATAGCATCAGGAGTATTAAGTAATCGTCTCAAGAAATGTTTACCAATGCCGATCTCTGAGACACAAGGTGCATTTGTGTCACGAAGATTCATCTTTGACAATATTTAATTGCTCATGAGATGATTCATACCTTAAATATTAATCAGAAATGCCAAAAAGACATAGGATCAGGTAGAGTGGCGTTTCAGAAAATGGGCTTCAATAAGAGATGGATCTTTTGGATAATGGAATGTATTACATTTGTAACGTACTCAGTGATCCTCAATGGTGTATCACAGGGTTTTATTAAACCCGAGAGGGATATTAGAAAAGGAGATCCCCTTTCAATGTTTATTTTCATTCTTTGTGTGGAACTCTCAGCCATAGTATGAAGAAAGGGGAATATGAAGGTCATCTAATCGGTATGAAGCTTACCAAATGCAGTCCTCCAATACAACAGCTGTTGTTCGGGGATGATAGTGTATTTATAGGTAAGGCCTTTTTTTGCAGAAAGCACATAGTTACTTCGGTGTTTGAAGTTGTATGGAGACGCTTCAAGGCAAGTCATAAACTTCAACATATCTGTAACCATCGGAAAGAAAATCAATGTTGTTACAAGAAGGATTGTAGGTTTATACATTGGAATCACAAATGTAGGCGGAGATGGTAAGTACTTGGAGTTACCATAATGTCTTAGTGGGTCAAAAACGAGAAATTTTGGCCTTCATCACCGAGACTTTATCCCTTGGTGGAAAAAAAGTTCTGATTAAATATGTGGCTCTGTCAATGTTGGTTTACACTACATTGTGATTTTGCCTTACTAAACATCAATGTCAAAAGCTTACAAGTGCGATCACAAGTTTTTGGTGGAATAGCTCAGCGGATAAGAAAATGGTACAATGGATTTCTTAGCAAAAAATATGTCAACCAAAAGATAAAGGGGGTTTAGGTTTCAATGAAATTGGTACCTTTAGCCAAAACTTACTCGCTAAACAAACATGAAGAATTCTCACGAATTCGCAAAGCCTAATGGCAAGAATCTAAAAAGCCAGGTACTTTCCCAGCTCGGATATTTTGGAGGTAGACATTTGCACACGACTTTCGTATGCATGGCGAAGCAAATCCACAGCAAGGATATGATGAAACGTGGTTTTATGAAGACAATTAGTGGAGGTAAATATACATTGGTTTGGTTAGACAAGTGGGTTTTGGATGATGTACCACGAAGATCAGTCAATAGAGAAAGGAATATTGATCTTAATCTCTCTAAGGCTGATTTCATCACGGCTGATATGGAGTGGAACAAAACATATTTGGAGCCGTTATTCCCACCAGCTGACGTGATTAACATCACACCAAAACACCAAGTAGATGTACCAAATACCTTTGGAGTTGGGCATTCTCAAAAGATGGGAGTTACACAATTAATAGTGGAACATGACTGGAACACAACCACTTATATATAGAGACCCTGAGACTGAAGAAGTTCAGCGAACAAACAAGATTAAGCAGAAGGTCTGGAAATTGGAAATTATCTCAAAGATTAAATTCTTTCTTTGGAGAGCATTATCAGGCGCATTGGCAGCAGGTGAATGTTTAGTAGCTCATGGAAGTAATGTCATCTGAACTGTCAGGTGTGCAACCAAGAAAAAGAATCCATTTACCACGTTTTGTTTGAGTGCATAACAGCAAGAAAAATATGGATGTCCGCAAGTTTTTTGTGTCTAATTAATATTCCTGGTGTGGGTCTTGAACAACATATGAAAAAGAGTATTAATCTTGCAGAGGTAGCTTCCATGACTAATCCTAAGTGTCAAGCATTACCATGGATTATTTGGGTAATCTGGAACAGAGGAATGGTAAGGTGAGAGCAAATAATGATTCTGACACCGATGTCCTGATTGCTAAAGCATTGAAAGATGTAGCCAAATGGTGGAAAGTAAATGCCAATCCCAATATGATTCCCAATAACCGTTTTATTACAAATGAGAATCATTGTTGGTCAAAGGCACGACAAGGTATTTTAAATGCAATATCGGTGTTTTGTGCTCGAATGCTACGTTACTGTGTGGTATATCATGGATAAGTAGAGACTATCTAGGCTACAGCAAGCACCATTCCAGAGATACATTGTCTCCTTGTCAAACACGATTAGTTGCTGAATAGAAAGATCTGTTATGGACATTACAGAGTGTTCAAAATTTAGGCTATGATGCTATTGAAATGCGGTCAGAAAGTGGCAATGTTGTCGATACAATCAATCGACCTAAATCATGGCCAAGATTTAAGGCAATTATGGATAAGTAGGAGAAGCTTAAGCGATACATTAGCTCATGTGTGGTGCAGGTGTCTCCTTACAAAGCTAATGTACCTGCTCAAAAGATTGCTAGAAGTGTCACACAAGAAGCTCGTCTTACCTCCTATGTGGCCACTAGTACACCTAATTGGTTAGAAACATCAATTACGAAGCACTGAAGTTCATTTTTAATGTCCATTTTGGTTTGAGTCTCTGTTTCACATATTGAGAAGCATATAATAGCTCTCTGTTTTCATTTGCGTTATGCTTTGTTTGCTCCTTCAGCTGAACCTCTGGTTACTTAAATATTATTTCAGATGACAAAAGAAAGAACTATTAAGTAATGTAAATGGGTATACACAAATTTATCTATAATATATTAAATTTAGTATTTTATCTAATTACAACTAAATTATAATTAAGAGTCTTTAAATGCATTTTTTAAATTTTTTAATTGTCATCTTAATATGGTTTATAAAACCCAACGAATTTTGAAGTTGAACCATACTCATCTAGAATGTAATGGTACCTGGCAGAATTAACTAAATCAAATGGTAACAAAAGAATCTAGCTAAATTTGGTGGAATTTTTCTTGTTTACAAAATTAAAATGTATAATTTTATTTTATAACATTTTAATTTATAACATGACATAATATTTTAGGCTAGGATAGTAATCTCTACCCCATATCGTCCAATAAGTTAATAGGGAGTGAAATATGACATAAGGAGAAAAATGATGGTAAATTTTTACATGCAATTTCTTTTATAAAAAAAAACATGAAGAATACTTTGAAACATAAAAGAGAAGAAATTATGTTAAGAAAGTGAAAAAAAAGAAGAGAAAACGTTACATGCTGTGAGGAAAGGGAAAGATAAAAGATAAAAATAAATATAAATTTCAAAAATTCAACTCAAAATTCAGCTGGTTTTTTTTTTTTTTCCTTCAAACTGAATATAAAATATAAGGTATAGTACATCATTCCAACTAAATGATGCAAGAAAAGGCAGGCTTTAACACAAATATATTGTCCTGCTAGTGACTCATAGTTCGAATAGAAGCCGCAACACAACAAGAGCAAGACAAACGAAAATGATAAACTTCTTAACCTAAACTAGAACTAAGAACTTAGTGTTTGGTAGTATTCTTGCCGTAGAGATGATTGAAGCAGACCTGGTGATTAAAAGGAGCGATGAGCCTTGTGTGGATTAACTTCCTCAAAATTGGAATATCGCTTACGCTTGCTTTCTCTGTTCATGAGCATCTCCTGTTCTTGCTGTGTAGTCAAAGTGGCCAAGTCAAGTTCAAGCCCTGCTGGAAAGTTGGTACCATTGTTGTGAGGTTAAGCCGTATTGTGAAAAGTTTGAAGGAGCGTTGTGATCGTGTCCAGACGATTAGTAATAGTTTACTCAATGTTGTTTGTTTGCTGGAGCTAACCGTTGCATCCTCAGGATCTTCGTTCTCTTGAGGTTCAAGGTGGGTCATGGAAGCTGAATTATCACCTTGTTCATGGGAACTAGATGGCGATAGTCTGTGAGAATGGAAATGTACATGCATTCTGAAGCCTCGTGGGTGAGCTTTTGACACGTGAAGCAGAAGTTGTTGACCTTTTCATACTGGAAAGCAACATAGAAGCATTCTCTGTTTTGTACCCTGATTGGCTTAAAGAACATGAGACGGTCAAAAGCGTTAATGCAGACCCTTGCTCTTACCATCTGTAAGTTGGTGACAGAATGGTGTTGTACGTCAACCTCAAGTACCTCTCCTAACGATCTTTCTATCAGGCGCATCTTAACGGGAGTGGCGTAGTGGAGAGGAAGATCATTGATCTGCAGCCATAGAGGGAAGGCGGAGAGAAAATCCGGTGGAGCGTGTGGCCTCCAGCGTTGGAGAAGGATCAACCATCCATTGTAGACTAGTGGTTGTCTCTAGAGGACTGAGATCAAGTCCATTTCAAAGGAGAAGAGAAACTGGAGAAAGTGTTTGTCAATAATTGTTCTGATGACGGTAGTGCCCATATGCCATTGTTGGGGAAGTTAAGTGACCATTTCCGTCAGTTTTTGTATGCGAGGATTGAGAGGCTTAGCCATTAAACTACATCTACTCATCTCTAGCGCATTGCAATAAGAATAGTTTGGAAAGTAGATTTCCTCATCACTCTTTCCCATGTGAAATTGAGAGCTACAAGCCAAAAGTTGTCTTCCATTTTCAGAGAAAAGGTGAGTAGAAAGTGAATGAAACTGAAAGAGAAACTGAAGGAGATCAGGATCCTCTCTGTCCTACTATATAGTCGGGTACTGGGGAGACATCATCATTTGGAACTACCACTTGGCAGCCAAAAAGAGGGCCAATTTTTGTACAGTAATTAAGGCTGTGCATGGAGAAGAAGTGTGGTGAGCCGCCATCTTAGGGGATGCAAATCTTTAGAGAAGATTGTGTGTGAACTTGGTGATTGGAGAGTGACATGCTTCAAGCACGTGGCTGCAGCTTAGAGGAGAGATAGTGCATTGTTCGAGAATGTAATCATCATGAAACCTAGAGAGTTAGTTTATATAGAGGAAGCTAAAGAGTTTAAAACAAAAAAATAAGGCAAAAAAGTTGATGTTAAAAGTTGAGTATAGACTTATGTAGTGGAGAAGGTTTATGGTCTTAGTGCTCGAAAGAGAGGGGTGAGGAAGGTATTAATAGTCCATTAAAATGGAAAAAGGCTGAAAATATTTTATGCGTGTATGTGTATATAAACTTCCAAAAAGATGGGAGGGAGGGAACAAAGAAGAGCTATGTTTAGTGATAGAGTAATGTGATTTGAAAGAGAAGTTAATATTGGAGTTAA
This sequence comes from Lepidium aucheri, assembly GCA_900406435.1. Classification (NCBI taxonomy): domain Eukaryota; kingdom Viridiplantae; phylum Streptophyta; class Magnoliopsida; order Brassicales; family Brassicaceae; genus Lepidium; species Lepidium aucheri. Next base: position 75,298 of record OVBA01000090.1, on the reverse strand, counting down.
GAAGCATCAAAATAGTCTAGGTGTGTACCTGGTGATTAATTGCAACAGGAAGAAATTAATAATGTAAACCGTGGAGAATAGGTTTTAATATTTAAGGCGACAAGACAAATGATTGGAGAAGTGATTGAGGAAATGGTAATGCTAATGATTGGGAGTAGTAAATGAAAAGTACAGAGGAGGGTGTTATTTAAGATTGCATAGAGAAAGGTGGGGGAAGTGTTATTGCAAGCATTAGATGAAATAGAAAAGCAAATAAAGGGACTGTTATGAGCGAAGGTAGTGTAGCTCAGAAAGGATCCAACTAGGTAAACCTATGCTAATATAGTCCATATAACGTTCCTCATCAACGACACTTCGAGCAATTTTGCAGACATAGTCTTGTTTATGGCGTGGCTAAATTTTGTTGAAAACATTTGGCAGTTGAGTTTGCAGTTGTTTGATGAGCTGCATAGTATGAGTGAGTCTGGATTATGGAGGAGCTGATGTAATAGCTTGGTGTAGTTCTTGACTAGGCAGTAAGATTGTAGCTGATGCTATACGTAGGTCTTTGATAGATTGAATGAGCCATAACAGACCAACAAACTGTAAATTAGATTTTGTGTTGAATACTTGGAGGTTGCGTCTGGCGTGTATGAAAGAATTATCTTCCAGATTCTTAATAATCCATGCACCTCCATGTGGATTTGTGTTCTTGTTCCATTGTGTGCTCCACCAGATAGTATGTCTTGTGTTATAGTTATTGTTTTTCATTAGTTCTTGTGGGTATCGTGTGCGGCACGCAACCATCACGAGCCTCTTCTCTTGTAATTGCAGACAGAATTTTGCTTCCTATAAGCAAGTTCTAGCTACTATTAGTAGGTCTTGTCTTTGTTTCTGAAAGATTATGATGTTACGGTTTTCCCAAATAGACCAAAGGATCCATAGAAATGACTGTCGTATATCAGCTGAAATCATGGAGTTTTTGTAAATATTGAGTAGGTGGCTTACATTGAAAACAAGAGAATCATTGTGAAAGCCGTTATTAGGAGTAGGGAAATTGGTTAGCCTCCAGATCTGTTTAGCCGGGTGGCACATAAATAGTGATTGATTATTTCAGCATGCGTTTCACACATCTCACATAAACCAGTGTCTCTTATCTTCCTCATGGCCAATAGCGCATTAACAGCAAGAGCATTAGACAAGGACTTCCACAAGAATATCTTGATTTTGCTTGGTGCTATAATTTTCTTGAGTGATTTTTTTGTGACTTCAATCAGAGATGATGGAGAGGAAGCTCTAAGTATACCATTCTTGTCAAGGTTATTACAAAGCCAGTAACCGCTTTTAACGATATAATCTCCTGAGGAGTTGAAACACCATCTCCATTTATCTTCTGAGTTAAGGTCTATGTGAAGATTGTGAATTCGCTGTATTTCAGAATGATGGAAAGTTGAGTGAAGTAACTCTATGTTCCAGCCATGAGGCAATAGGAGATCAGCCACCTTTAGGTTGATATTGATAAGAGGGTCTTTACTGATTGGAGTTCGTGGTTTCCCATCCATTAACCATTTGTCCATCCATACATATGTAGTATCTCCATTTCCTATTTGTTTGATCAATCCTCTAATCAGTTGCCATTTACCATGTTGTATACTGTGCTAACCATAGAAGGGTTTACTACTCAAAGTACTATCTAAGAAGGAACCCTCTAGGAAGTAGATTGATTGATATGTTCTGGCAAAGAGCAAGGTTGATTGTTGCAAAATTCGCCATGCTTGTTTTGCTAGTAGGGCCATGTTGAAATGTCCTATGTCTCGAAAACCCATGCCCCCTTTGTCTTTAGATTTACATAATTGTTCTCATCCTATCCATGAAATCTTTTGTTTACCTACTATTTAGCTCTCTGCAAAGCTTTTTTGTCAGTTTAAAACATGACATTGTATATACTAGAAGGGCCATGGCTACGGTTTTAAGCATGATCTCCTTACCTCCACTGGATAAAGTACATAGGATATGTAGGTAAGGTGAAATAGGATCTCCTTGACGTATTCCTCTCCTTGGTTGGATTAATGCATGCGCTTGTCCACTGATGAGAATAGAGTATGAAACAGTAGTGACACAGTGCATGATTGATTAAATCCATTTTTGTTGAAAACCAAGTTGTAAAAGGGTAGCTTTAATGAAATCCAGTTTCAGACGATCATATGCCTTGGAGATATCAGTCTTAACAAGCATTAGTTTGGAGCCACCTTTCCTATTCGAAGTGATGTGGTGAATGATTTCATGAGCTATCGTTTATGTTGTCAGAAATTAGCTGACCTGGAGTAAAAGCCCCTTGTATTTCAGAAATGATATGTCGTAACATTGGTTGAATCCTTCTTGTAATAATCTTTGAGATAATTTTATGTAGGAAGGAGCAAAGACAGATGGGCCTATAGTCCTGGACTTTCTTTGGGGATTCAGTCTTTGGTATTAAGCTGAAGTGTGTATAATTCCAATCTTCAGGGAAGGAACCATTTTCAGAAGTCTTCTGAATGGTAGGAACAATGTCAGGGGCTAGTGTATGCCAAAATTGTTGAAAGAATCTACCTGTCATCCCATCAGGACCAGGAGCACTATCTGGATTGATGCTGTTCATTGAATCAGTAATCTCCTGGTATGAAACTGGTGCATCCAGAATATCATTCATTTCAGGTGTAACCTTGGGTTGAATGTGTTGTAAGAAATCGCTGTGGTGCCACTGATTAAGAGACCTATATAAGTCCTGGAAATATTGTGTTGCAATGGAGCCTTTAGAGCTTTCTATGTAGAACATGTTTCGAGTGTGGTCAAGTAAACCGGTTATGGCATTACGTGTTCTTTTTCCCTTGACCTTATTGTGAAAGAAACTTGTGTTGCCATCTCCTTCCTTCAGCCATTTTTCTTTAGATTTTTGTTTCCAAAATATTTCTTCCTCACGAGCTTGTTGCATAAGTTGAAATTTAATCTGTCCAAGTCTCTTAAAATTCGGATAGGTTTTAGTTATCTCCAGTTGTAGTTGTCCTCTGAGAACTTACATTTGTTGAGCCGAATTGAGCTGCTTAGACTTTTTCCAATTTAAAATACCTCTCTTGCATGAATGATTACGTTCTCACAGATTTGGAATATGACTATCCAAAGTTGAGTTCCAACATCTAGTGATGAGTTCAGGGATTTTTTTTGTTGGAACCATCTTTTATCATAGAAGAAACGTTCGGCAAAAGTGAAGTCATCAGCAGGAAAAGTGGAGAAAATGAATCTATGGTCTGAACCCATTATTTCTAGATACCTAGTATTGGTCGTGGGGAATAACCTCCTCAACTGTTCATTCCCAAAAGCTTTATCAAGTCGAAGTTGTACCCAGTTGTTGTTCCTGTTTCCCATCCATGAAAATATAGGTCCAGAGCTAGAAAATTCATGCATGTCACATTCTAGTATAACTGTTTAAAGTTTGCCATTGTGCGAGGTAGACGTGGAGGACCTCCCCGTTTTTCCCGATTACTCTGGATTTCATTAAAATCACCAATGAGGGCCCAAGGGGCATTCCTCTCATCATTGATATTACGAAATATAATTCCAAACCTGGGGACATAAGTGTTGAACAGGGTGGCCATATATAAAGGATACAAAGATATAATGCATTTCAATACGAAGATTGGTGTCAATCGTGTTGGGGTTACCTTGCAGTATAACTAAATCTTCGTTGATTTTCCAAAATATGGCAAGGCCTCCACTTAGTCCTCTGGGCTCAATAGTATATGAATGCTGGTATCCCATCCATTTCAGTATTCTTATAATGTAGTCTTTAGTATTTTTTGTTTCCATGAGAAACATGTAGTCTGGAAATAGAGATTGTCTTATTTCCTTAAGACGTCGAACTGTCAAGGTATTTCTCAGTCCTTGACAGTTCCAACTTAGGATAATCATTGATTCTGGGGTGGCTTAAGGGAAGCCACCATACCTTCTTTTGAGTCACAAACAGAACATTCTTGAGATTCATCCAAAGCTTGTATTTTCCTTTTTTGAGATGTTTGATTGATCGTAAGTCGGCTCCTAAATTAGAATAGAATTTTCTGTTTTTGTTCTCTGAGGAGCATTTGTTAATGGGGTCATGGTTGGCCTTTTAGAGGAGTAAGGCTGTTTTGGTCGAGGCTTTCTAATTAGTGGTGCTTGTTCCTTCTCCTCCAAACAAATTGATTTGTGTTGGGGACCACTTGCATCCTCATGAGATGTGTGTTTTCGATCAGAATTTACACTATTTTTATTAGTGATGTACCTGTCAGGAGAAGTTTTTGGCTTGGATTTGCTCGATTCAGAGATCTCTTTATTAGATTCGGGGAAATCTTGTGCCCTTCTATCCTTGAAGTGGAGTGTTGGTGTTTTTGTCAGCCTGAGGCAGTTTGTGTGTTCCTTCATTTGAAGTAGAGAACATTAAATTCTCTTTAAGAGGGTTGTTGTTGGTATCCATTACTTGCTATTGTGGGGTTTCATGGGTTACTTCTTTGGTAGGAGTTAAAAGCAAGGACGGTGACACTAACCATGGACAGTGTGCTTTATCATGAGTGAGTCTGAAGCAATCGAAACATGATTTCTTATCCCTCTCATATTCAAATCTTACGGTGATGACTTTACCGTTTTGGAATCGAAAACCACGGCTTGGTTTTAGAGGATAGTCTAGATCATACTCAACCTTGAAGCTAATAAATTCATGTAGTTTGGTGCGATTGTCATCATGATCTATGTCTAAAACCTCCACAATTGTACTCCCTACAGCTTTAAAGAGATCAAAGGTGTGATGTTGTATTGGAATGTTGAACAAGCGTACCGAAAGAGGAACTTTTGTGATGCGATAATCCTTTTCCACATTTGTTTTCCTTTCCACTACAATTCCCCATCCATCAAAGTTCCATAATCCTAGGTTCGTGATCAGTCGGAGGGATTCCTCCGACGGAAATTTAAACTGGAAGTGGTCGTGAGAGATCACTGATCCTATTATTCTTGAGTAAGACCTCCAAATTCTGGGCATAGTCAACATGACTTTCGTCATGATCTGTTTTTTGGGGTTTAGTAGTCTCCCAAATAACATGCAATCAGTGGTTTGGTCTGATATGTAATTTCCGTCAATGGGAAGGGATATTGGTTCTTCCTCTGTTAAATTCAGTGACTTGAAAGCTTCCGGAAGAGGGATAGTTGTTGGATCCATAGGTTCCTACCTTAAGAAACTAATGATAACAATGCTCGGTGCTTGTTTTATGTGCAAGATGGTTAGGTCTTCAGTTGTCTAAATAAACGTGAGATGATTGCATGTAACTGAATCAAAGCGTGAAGAGATCTTGGAGGAGGAATCAGTTTAGATCTGATGCATGCAATTGATTTGTAATCAGATTCTCCAATTGGTACCAATGAAGAGGAGAGCTAGTTTGACTGCATGGTTAATTCCAGATGATCGGAATTAAATTGGAGAGATGTGATAAAACAAAGGATTTTCAGGATGTAAAACAGAAAAAAAGAAATCTTGGGAGGAGTGGTGAGGTAAAAAGAGAGCTCAAGTAGTTAATTGATCAATTGAGGATCTAAAAAGGACAAAAGATAGACATGCATTAACTAGTGGGACCAACCTTTCAGCCCTATCCGTTCTATTGACCGCAAGGAAGTGTGCGGACTTTGTCAACCTGTCCACTATTACCCATATTGAATCCTTTTTATCACAAATGGGCAATCTCGTGATGAAATTCATTGTTATCATATCCCATTTGCATTCCGCGATAGGTAAACATTGCAATAGTCCAGTAGGAACATGGTGTTCAGCCTTAACCAATTGGCAAGTTGGGCATTCGGATACCCACTTAGCCACATCAAGTTTCATTCCTGTCCAATGATAGTACTTTTTCAAGTCATGGTATATCTTTGTCGATCACGGATGGATTGTTAACTTAGACCTATGTGCCTCCATTAACCAAAATAGTCCCACTGTTAGAAGTTTGGTATTCAGTTTTATTATTCCCTGCGGCCTTTTTCAAATTTTCATCTTTTTCTTGAGCCATCCGACTCTAGTCAACAAATCAGCTTGATCTACAGCCCCCAAGCCTAAGGGTTCTTCTTCTATGGTTAAGGCCAAAAAACTTAAGGTTCCAACCATGTCTACCAATCGCTCTAACCCTCTCGGAGTCGATGTCCACACGTTTCCTACTTAGTGCATCTGCAACTAAGTTTGCTTTACCCGAGTGGTATTCTATGACCAAGTCATAATCAGCTATGAACCATCCATCTTTTCTGCCTTAAGTTTAGATCTGGTTGAGTGAAGATGTACTTCAAACTCTTATGGTCCGTGAATATTTGGACCTTCCCACCATAAAGATAGGATAGCCAAATCTTTAAGGAAAAAATNGCCAATTCCAAGTCATGAGTGGGATAGTTCACCTCATGTTTTCTCAATTGTCGTGATGCATAAGAAATCACATTCCCATGCTGCATCAACACACAGCCCAATCCCATTTGTGATGCATCTGTGTACACCACATACGGTTCATTTGGTTCT
>OVBA01000090.1:239-68727 GCA_900406435.1 Lepidium aucheri | reverse complement strand
CTAGTCAACATATCCTTGAGTTTTGTGAAGCTCTCTTCACATTCCTCGGTCCAAATAAAAGGGACATCCTTCCCTGTAAGTTGATTCATAGGCTTAGCCATCTTTGCAAAGCCTTTCACGAACCGTCTATAGTAACCAACCAATCCAAGAAAACTCCTTACCTCCATTGCGTTCAAGGGTCTAGGCCAACTCGAGATTACCTTTATCGTTTCTGGATCCACGGACACTCCTTTGTCCGAGACCACATGATCCAAGAATCCTACTTCCCTTCGCCAAAAACTACACTTACTTAGCTTGCCAAACAATTTGTGTTCCCGTAGTTTTCCCAAAGCTGTCCTTAAGTGGCCCTAATGTTCCTCGGAGGACTTAGAATACACCAAGATGTCATCTATGAAGATGATCAGGAACTCGTCCAAGAATTCTCTAAAGACATTGTTCATTATTTTCATGAAGGTAGCCGGTGCATTGGTCAGCACAAATGGCATAACCACAAACTCATAGTGTCCATACTTTGTCCGGAATTCGGTTTTCCGGATGTCATGTTCTGCAATTGGGATCTGACGATAACCTAAAGCGAAATCAATTTTTTAGAACCAAANATGGTGAACTACTCGGTCTTATAAACCCCTTATCCATTAGTTCACTAAGCTGTCTTTTCAACTCAGCCATCTTCGCCGGCACCATCCGGTATGGTGCTTTGGAGATAGGCGTCGTTCTGGGTTTTAGTTCAATTGTGAATGGATTAGACCATTCTGGTGGTAATCCCGTGACTGCTGCAAATACATCTTTGAACTCATTCACCACTGGAATGTCCTTAAGTTCTGTTTCCGGTCCAACTTCAACGTTGAGATCGTAACTAAGTACGCCTCACATCCTTTCTCGAGCATCCGTTCCGCTTGGACAGCCGTGACAATTAAACTACCTGAAGTGGGTTGGATTCCTTGATACACCAACCAATTTCCCCCATTATCAAACTCAACTCTTCCATGATAACAATCTATGTGTGCCTTGTACTTTCCAAGCCAATCCATTCCTATGATCACATCATATAGTTCTACTTCATAAATCACTAGGTCCGTCGGTATGTTCACTCCTTCTATGAGCACGGAGACGTTCCCAACATCCCCTAAGGCATCCACTAATTGCCCACCAGCTGCTCGGACTAACAACCTACTACTTAAATTCACCAATACCAATCATTCTCGGGTGTACAAAACAATGTGACGACTCGGAATCAAACAACACATTGATTTCCACACCACCCATTATCATGGTCTCTACATGATTATTTAGACACTAAGGATCAAGAAGAGTATTGGAGTTAAGCAGAGAGATCAAGAAGCATGAGGCGATGAGGTGCTTAGGAACCAAAAAAGATTGAAAGAAAAATATAAAGTGATTTGATCAATTGAGACTCTCACGAGAAGGACAAGTGAGAGACATGCATGTGCAAAAGCGATGATGATTGAAGTCTTGAGGATGTAAAGATTAGAGCTCTAGTCAATAAAGCTTGAAGACCAGCAGCAATAGATCTTGATCTGGTGGATTTACTCTGACATTCCTTCTCACCAGAAAAGCTGAGCGCATAATTTTCCTTCCAAAAGCTGGTTTAACTGGTAAAAATTAACAATATAATTAGTTGAAAAAAAAAATTCCACAAATTCAGCTTGTTTGAGTGTTACCAGTTCGTACCCTAATGAATTCATCAACGAATATCTAGGATGAAAATCTGCTTCACAGATATATACACCCAGAGGATCATTATCTCATTCTCAAAGTATATTTACGATCGACTCGACCAGAAGAGTTCTTGGATATGGAGTCTAACTCAAGATGGAATTTATAGTGTACGTTCTAGATATTGGTTTGCAGTGAATATGGATCATATCAATATTACTGCTGTAAAGTTAGATGGATTAATGAAAAACTAATATTGATCATATCAATAGTGTTGCTGTAAAGTTAGATGGATTAATGAAAAATTGATATGATTTTATTGATAAAGTAGCTTTTACAATATATACACATCATGATCTAGGTCAATTACCCTAACTTGCCTTATTTATACAAACACAAATATATGTATAATCCTAATTTAGAATATCTTCCGATATCTCCTTGCATAACACCTCCCTTAAACTGGAGCATAAGGATTAAAAAATGCCCAGCTTAGAAGTAATATTTTTAAACTCTCGTTTTAGCAGTCCCTTGGTAAAAATATCATCAAGCTGTGTAGTTGTTGGAACCTTGATAATTTTAATAAATCCATCCGGTAGTGCATTGCGGATGTCATGACAACCCATCTCAACATGTTTCGTTCATTCGTGAAATACCGCATTAGCAGAGATGTGTAAAGCTGCTTGACTATCACACGTGAGAGTCATAGGTACATCATGTTTGACTCCAAACTTAGCTAGCAACAGTTTTAACCACTTCAACTCACACAATGTTAAAGACATACAACGATACTCTGACTCTGCAGAAGATCGCACTACAACATCATGTTTGGTAGTTTTTCATGAGATCGGTGAATCACCAAGAGTGATTAACCAACCACTAGCAGACTTTCGTGTTAACGGGCATCCAACCCAATCAGAATCACACCACCCATGAATCTGAAGATCACAATCGGCTCAAAGAAAAACATCTTGTCCAGGTGTGCCTTTTAAGTATCGAACCACCTTCAAAGCAGCTTGCCAATGATCCCCTCTTGGCGCACTCATGAACTGAGCGTGAATATGAACATAGTATACCAAATCACGTCGACCTACTAGTCGTCGATAACGTAAAGGATCATATAGTAACTTGATGTTCAATAAAGCAAGCCCGTGTTGTCTTTCCATTGGAGCTGAAACCGGTTTTGCTCACAATAAGCTAGACTCTTTCATAATATCAAGTGTATATTTTCGCTCACATAAAAATACACCCTCTCTGCTTTTAGCAACTTTAATACCCAAAAAATATTTGACTGTTCCAAGACCTTTCATATGGAAACAAGAAATTAAATATTCTTTGAAAGCACTGATAACTGTGATATCATTCCCGCCAATTACCAAATCGTCTACATAACCAGAACATATATCTATGAATTTGATTTTCTGAGAGAGAAGAGGTTGTAATCCGCATAGGATTGCTTAAAACCATAACGAAGCAAAGGCCCAAGTAGCTTGGCAAACCAACATCTCAGTGACTGTTTCAAACCAAAGATTGTTTTGTGCAAATGACAAACAAGGTTTGGATTCTCAACATGAAATATGGGTGGAGGCTTCATGTAAATCTCTTTATCCAATTTACCGTGTAAAAACGCATTATGCACATCCATTTGATGTGACTTACAGTCTTTTGCTGAAGCAACACTTGAAAATTTGTGTATAGTTGTCAATTTCACAACAGGTATGATAGTGTCGTTGTAGTCAACACCTTCGACCTGTTTATTACCCAGCGGCACTAGTCTTGACTTATACCATTCAATAGTACCATCAACACTGTACTTGATTTAATAAACCCATTTGGAACCAATGGCTACCTTTCCCGGAAGTAACTCAGTCATGTCCCATGTGTGATGATCCTCCAATGCAGAATTTTCAGCCTTAATTGAGTCTCTCGACACTTTGGTAGCTACTGTGTCACGAAACAAGATGGGTTCTGTTTTATTACTAATTGCTGTAACAAATACACGATGATGAGGTGAGAACTTCTCACATGTGAGGAAAGCAGAAATAAGATACAAACAAGTTTTCCTTGATCAGAATCTGCATCTTCAAAATAACCTCAATTCCTCCATCATTCTGATCAATAATAGAAAGCACATAATCTCTAAGCTTCACAGACTGTTGTTTACTGCGTTTTCCTCTGCCAAAATTATCTTTTGTTTCATCAAGAACAACAATTACTTGTGCATCTTGAGCTTCACGGACATTTGTTTTACTATTAGAGGTCTCAGTACTGGGGCTGTTATATCAACAATTATCTGTAGAGCTTCACAGGCTGTTGCAATGTTAGTGTTCTCTGCACTAGGGGTTGTTGTCTCGACAACTATCTATTGTGTATTAGTTTCCTCTAATCTATTTAGTTGAGCAGTAGGTATGGCATGTGCTTCATCTTGTTCAATATCTGGAACATCGAACATTTCCAAATCAGCAATTCGATGGAAATCTTGTGTACCAAAATCAAGGCATTCTAACAAAAATGTATCTTCAATAAAGACAACATCACGAGAGACAAACAATTCTTTTGTGTCAGGATCAAACAATCGCCAACCTTTATTCCCAAAAAAAATCCAACAAAAGCACAATGTCGACTACGTGAACCGATTTTATCACTATCTCGTTTTTGATTATATGCAAAATCAAGGCATCCAAAGATACGCAAATGATTATACGACGGTGGCTTACCATATATGACTTTGTAGGGTGTTTTGACATGTAACACATTAGATGGAGACAAATTAATCAGGTGAGCTGTAATGAGAATGACTACTCCCCAAAACTGTATTGGAATATCTGCTTGGAATAATAAGGCTCTGGCCACGTTAAAGCAAGAGTATGTTCTTACGTTCCACTCTACCATTCTGTTGTGGTGTTCCACCACACGAGGTTTAATGAGTGATACCTTGTGCTTGAAATTCATCTTTAAGACACACGAACTCAATGTCGTTATCACTACACACAATCTTAATTGGTTTTCCAAACTATCGTGACACCACAACTATGAAATACTGCAAATGTTTTCGTACTTGTGCTTTGTCCTGTAATAGAAATATTCACACTCCACAAGAGTGATCATCTTAAATTGTCAGAAAGTAGTAGGAATTGCAGAGAGTAGATTTTTTGTAAAGACCCCGTACATCACAGTGAATCATTTCAAAAATCTCTGAACTTTTATTATCACTCATCAAGAAGGGTTTATGACACTATTTTGATTTCAAACAAACATCACAATTTGAGAAATCACTAGTCTGACTAACAACAACAAGCAATAAATCAAACACTTTATTAGATGGATGTCCAAGCCTTTGATGCCATACATTTTCAGCTCCATCCTTATTCAACTTCAAACCACAAAAAAATCATTCAACGAAAGAAGTAGAGTCCATCACGCATCTCCCCTGCCCCAGTCAGAATCATGGTTATACGGTCCTGAATAACACATCCCATATTAGCAATTTGCATCAAAAAATCACACTCTGCTATCAACTATGAGAGTGAGATTAAACTGCATTTCAAGTCTGGAACAAGCAACACATTTCTCAAACTAAATTTTGTATCAAATCCACTGCTCCTTTTTCTTTAGCAACTGTTTTACTTCCGTTGAGCAAACCAATTGATCATGGCAAGATATATTTCAAATCAAATAAAAACTCATGTGAACCAGTCATGTGATTCGATGTTCCTGTATCTAACACCCATTCTAAGTAGTTAGAGTTTTTACCTGCAAGTCGTGTCACAGGTGCATTGTCTTTCTGATCTCCCAAAAGTTTGATCAGATTTTGGCACTGCTCATTAGTGAGACCAGTGACCCCGATACGCTCTGCTTAGCATCAACAACACAAAGCATTTTTGTCGCATTTTATCTGATTGTATAACCACAACCATGTCCTTCTTTCCATCTCTGCTTCTACCGGTGTTGCTAACAGAACCACGAGATCATTCTCTCTACCATTCACGATAGCAAATAACTTCAAAACAGGTATCTGTTGTACGTCCTATTTTCTTGCAGACAGAGCAAAATTGCTTGCTCTTGTCTTCTGTTCTTCATCCCAGATATTTGTTATCATCACAACCTCTTATTTTCACCGCAAAGGCAGCTTTGGAGCTTTGCTTTTCTCTTCCTCTCATCATGTTGTTGAGACGTTTAACAGACTTCACTTTGGAGTAAACCTGAATCAGTGTTGGCAACAGGTCTTTCCCTATGATTGAAGCTCGAATAGCTCCATACACGTCATCATCGAGACCAAGAAGAAACTAATGTATTTTGTCTTCATCTCTCTTCTTTTCAAGCTTTGCCGCAACACTACATGTGCATCTCTCACAGTCACATGTAACAACTTGATCGTAATTAAGCAGATCATCCCATAGCTTTGTGAGTTTTACAATAATTAGATGACACTCGTTCCTCCTTGACAAAAACATGCCAGCTCCACCTTGATTTCTTAGAGTCATGGACTATTTCCTTCTTAGAATTGTTCCTTAAGCTCTTTCCACAACTCCTATGGATCTTCCTTCTTTGCCAAATTCCTTTTGACATTCGCATCAACCGTATTGAGGATCCACAACGTTACCATAGATTTTGCAGACTCCCAATATTCATACGTAGAATCATCCTCTGCTGGTTTTGTGACACTTCCATCCACAAAGCCATATTTCTTCTTCACACGCAAAGCTGTTATTACAACCTACACCCATTCATCATAGTTCTGTCCATCAAACACCTCTTGTGCTATCACACCTCCTAGATTTTAATTGGAAATCAATTCATACATATTTGATTGCTTGATGTTTGTTCCTTCAACGATTTCTTTCGACTTTTCATCCATGTAGGCTCTGATACTATGTAAAGTTAGATGGATCAATGAAAAATGATATGATATTATTGATAAATTGGTGTTTGCAATATATACGCACCATTGTCTAGGTCAATTACCCTAACTTGCCTTATTTACACAAACACAAATATGTATCTAATCCTAAATTGGAAGATATGGTATCTTCTAAAATCTCCTTGCATAACAACTGCTCAACCTCCTCTGGCAACCCAACCGCATTTAGCAAAGGAAAATTGGAATTTCAATATAATGCATAAAGTACAACATTTTATCTGGAGGATATCATCTAACGCCTTACCGGATGGTAATCAGTTGCAACGTAGACGACTTATAACATCAAGTCAGTGTGCGCGATGTTGTGCAATAGATGAACCTATTGATCATTGTTCTTTCATGTGCCCATATGCGCTTGCAGTCTGGCGCCAAACAAGCATATAAATACAGATTTACATTGATACTCAGGTCTCGTTTACTACAACACTTCAGTCCTATTCAACCTATCGAAGGATACATAGATTGACAGGTCTCTTCGCTCACTACTTTATGCCGCATTGTGGTGTTTATAGCGGAGCCAAAATAGTGTACTTTACGGTAAACAGAACATCTTGTGTAATAAAACATATCAACACTCTGTCATTGATATTCTGGAACGGATGACACAACAACATCATATAAGCGTGACTTCTGGTGCTATCACGGGGCGACGTCATACTCAACATTCTTAGCAAACACCACCACATATTTAGGTGAAGTGTAATTATGATGTTTCACATCATTAAGAGGATAATTTGTCAGGACTTGGCTGGATAATTTGTAATAATGCTAGGGAAGTTTCTTCATTGTGGAATGGGTAAATTCCTAGGTCGTTCTTGTGTTGAGGAAGCGCAGAGCTTAGGTTCGTTAGTGGAATCCAGATGTTGCCTTTAGAGTACACGTGTATGCCTGTATGTTTATATGCGTTTTGATCAGAGCTTAGGTTCTTCAGTGGAATCCAGATGTCGCCTTTAGAATACACGTGTATGCCTGTATATTTTTAATGGGTTGTATATGTAAGTGCACATGTTTGTCTACATGTTTTTAGTGGGTTACAGGTCTCAGCTCCCTGAGTTCACGTGTTGGCGCGCATGTATATCTAATCCAAACAGGTCTCCTCCTAATAATTAATCTGTTCGCTGGGCTCTGATTGATTTTTAGGCTTGTTTCATAGTGGGTCAAACTTGGGTTTCCTATAAGTCCTATTTAATTTGTGTTATGCTCGCTTTTTAGATAAAAATGTTAACATGCCTATTGTGTTTTGGGCCAATGTTACTAATTGAGCTTCTCCATTTTGGTACCTACAATTAATTTCTCCCAAGTTTGTCAAAACAAGAGATTTGTATTTTGATGAACGGACAGTAGAAAATCACCACATGTCACTCTTCTGTTGGGCGGTTGAATTTCCCAAGGACAAGCATCGGATTTTTCTTGGAGGCTATCCTTATAAATGAACCCTTTCTTTCGTTTGGTTTAAGTTTACTTCTGATTTTTCAAGGTATTCTCTCTTTTGTTTTTCGTCTCTTTACACTTTTTTGAGTTTTTTCTTGTTTTTTTCTTCTTTGTTGAGTCCTAATTCTAGGAGTTTTTGTTCTAAATTCGACGGGTCGAGCACGAGCATATTTCTTGCGATGAATTTCCGAATGTCAGCCAGCCATTTGTCGATGATTTTGCATCTTGTTTGGAGGTTTCAACGGAAGTTTTTGGTGAAGGTGATTTGATTTTGGAAGAGACAAATATATGGTTTCAGAAATTGGGAACGACGATCATAAGGAATTGGTTTGTCAATCTCTTTTTTGATCAAGATTTGGCAAGATTTTGGGTGATCAGGTTAATGAGCATTAGTATGCCGAGGTGACGGATATGGATTGATGAATTTGTATAGGATGTTGTCAAAGAATCGGTGTTGTCATCCTATGTACCGAGCAAAGGTTTGTGGCTTGATTAATCATTGGTTGTTGAGTCTGCGGGTTCTTCTCATGAGAGAGCTAATAATGTCGGAGGCTTGGTAGCTGTAGAACATGCAGTAGGCGATGTCTTAGCCCGTCTAAGGGCTATGCGATGTGAAATAAAAGAGACCAGTAGTCTGACCGCGTGGCTTGATGCTCTAGAGGGTTTGTCAATGATTAGCACCATGGAATTTGTGCGTCAGCTGTTCGAACAATGTAATATTGCTAGGGCCGATTTTCTCATCCCCAATCCTGATGATTGTACATGGCGTTCTCTTTCGGGCTATGTTTGTGTTTATGAGAGATTCTTCACATGTGGCCTTCATCTCTTGTTTCCACATTTGCTCGTCGGTTATTGTGACGACTGTAAGATGGCAATTACCCAGTTAGCTCCAACTTATGCTCACAATATCCTCATGTTGTCCGAGATGGGAAACATGTGTGAGGTCGAGGTTGACTATCGCATTTTAGAGGAGGTTTCGCTTCTCTCTGGTTGTACCAATTATTGGGGAGCTTATTATTTAAGCATGAAGTCCAAGTTCGAGATTATTTGTGGTCTCTCAAACAAATTGTATAACTGGAAGCGTCGGTTTTCTACCTCAAAGTCAATGAAGCCTCTTTACCCTACCTTAGCCGATTTTATCAAAATCTTTGGAGTGCATCCATTGGTCCGATTTTGGCCTTCTTCCTAATTTGTTTGCTTTATATTCTAACTTTTTTAAATAACTTTTACGTTTTGCAGTGAAACAATCGATGGGTCGTTTGCTACATTAGATGTTTTGAGCAGAGGTAGATCAGATTGGAGATTTGTCTCACCAGTGCTTTCTAGCTATCTTGCTGGCTCAGTTTCGAAGGAAAGAACGACGTGTAATCAAGTTCTTTTTTGTGTTGTTTTAAGTAATATTTCTGTTTTCTTTTTCTTTTTTTTGGTTGTTTGAGAGATGATTGTTCCTCGATAGATTACTCAAGACGTCTTTGTGAATTTGCCAAGAAAAGAGGAAGGGATTCTAATCAACCAAAGAGTCCTCCGTGGAAGTCCTTCAAGGGAAAGGAAGTGGGTGAGTCCTCAAGGTAACAAGTGCCTCGTGTTTCTATCAGGCTTCTGAACGAAACAAGGTCTTCTGATTGTTCAACGAATACTCAGAGATCTGTTTCTTGCAGGGGTTCATCATTTGCCAAAGATGGTGTGTCCGTTCGCCGATCTGGTTCACACAGATCAAAAGATTTTGTTCTGTTTTTAGCAGCAAAAAAATCAAAAGATAAAGGGCTTGAGGATCCTGTTTGGTCTACTGGCTATAGGAGTGCATTTGCTCATTGTAATTTCATTAAATTTGTTTATGACAAGCCTATGCTCTTTGTGAAGAACAAGCTTTCATGTGCTGAGTGGATCCAATCGACTAGAGATTCCAATTTCTTTCTTCCTTTTCAAAGATCTTTCATATGGAAACAAGAACTTAAATATTCTTTGAAAGCACTGATAGCTGTGATATCATTCCCAGCAATTACCAAATCGTCTACATGACCAGAACATATATCTATGAATTTGATTTTTTGAGAGAAAGGAGGTTGTAATCCACATAGGATTGCTTAAAACCATAGAGAAGCAAAGACCCACGCCGCTTGGCAAACCAACATCTCAGTGACTGTTTCAAACCAAGCGCAAATGACAAACAAGGTTTGGATTCTCAGCATGAAATATAGGTGGAGGCTTCATGTAAACCTCTTTATCCAAGTCACCGTGTAAAAACGCATTATGTACATCCATTTGATGTAACTTACAATCTTTTGCTGAAGCAACACTTGAAAATTTGCGTATGGTTGTCAATTTCACAAGAGGTACGAAAGTCTCGTTGTAGTCAACACCTTCGACCTGTTTATTACCCAACGCCACTAGTCTTGACTTATACGGTTCAATAGTACCATCAACTCTGTACTAAATTCAATAAACCCATTTGGAACCAATGGCTACCTTTCCTGGAGGTAACTCAGTCATGTCCCATGTGTGATGATCCTCCAATGCAGTATTTTCAGCCTTCATTGAGTCTCTCGACACTTTGATAGCTACTACGTCACGAAACAATATGGGTTCTGTTTTATTTCTAATCGTTGTAACAAATGCACAATGATGAGGTGGGAACTTCTCACATGTGAGGAAATCAGAAATAAGATACAAACAAGTTTTTCCTTGATCAGAATCTGCATCTTCAAAAATAACCTTAATTCCTCCATCATTCTGATCAATAATAGAAAGCACATAATCTCTAAACTTCACAGACTGTTGTTTACTGCGTTTTCCTCTGCCAAAATTATCTTTTGTTTCATCAAGAACAACAATTACTTGTGCAACTGGAGCTTCACGGATATTTGTTTTACTATTAGAGGTCTCAGTACTGGGGGCTGGTATATCAATAATTATCTGTAGAGCTTCACAGGCTGTTGCAATGTTAGTGTTCTCTGTACTAGGGTTTGTTGTCTCGACAACTATCTGTTGTGTATTAGTTTCGTCTAATCTATTTAGTTGAGCAGTAGGTATGGCATATGCTTCGTCTTATTCAATATCTGGAACATCGAACATTTCCAAATCAGCCATTCGATGGAAATCTTATGTACCAAAATCAATGCATTGTAACAAAAATGTATCTTCAATAAAGACAACATCACGAGAGACAAACTACTCATTTGTGTCAAGATTAAACAATCGCCAACCTTTCTTCCCAAAAAAATATCCAACAAAAGCACAACGTCGACTATGTGAACCGATTTTATCACTATCTTGTTTCTGATTATAAGCAAAATCAAGGCATCCAAAGATACACAAATAATTATACGACGGTGGCATACCATATATGACTTTGTAGGGTGTTTTGCCATGTAACACATTAAAAGGAGACAAATTAATAAGGTGAGCTATAATGAGAATGACTACTCCCCAAAACTGTATTGGCATATCTGCTTAGAATAATAAGGCTCTGGCCACGTTAAGCAAGAGTATGTGCTTACGTTTCCACTCTACCATTCTGTTGTGGTTTCCAACACACAAGTTTAACGATTGATACCTTGTGCTTGAAATTCATCTCTAAGACACACGAACTCAGTGCCGTTATCACTACGCAGAATCTTAATGGATTTTCCAAACTGTCGTGACACCACAACTATGAAACACTACAAATTTTTTCGTACTTGTGCATTATCGTGTAATAGAAATATCCACATTCCACGAGAGTGATCATCTTAAATTGTCAGAAAGTAGCAGGAATTGCAGAGAGTTGATTTTTTGTAAAGACCCCATACATCACAGTGAATCATTTCAAAAATTTATGAACTTTTATTATCACTCAACAAGAAGGGTTTACGACACTATTTTGATTTCAAACAAACATCACAATTTGAGAAATCACTAGTCTGATTAACAACAACAACAAGCAATAAATCAAACACCTTATTAGATGGATGTCCAAGCCTTTGATGCCATACATTTTCAGCTCCATCCTTATTCAACTTCAAAGCACAAAAAAAATCATTCAACGAAAGAAGTAGAGTCCATCACGCATCTCCCCTGCCCCATTCAAAATCATGGTTATACGGTCCCAAATCACACATCCCATATTAGCAATTTGCATCAAAAAATCACACTATGCTATCAACTGTGAGACTGAGATTAAATTGCATTTCAAGTCTGGAACAAGCAACACATTTCTCAAACTAAATTCTGTATCAAATACCACTGTTCCTTTTTTCTAGCAACTGTTTTACTTCCATTAGGCAAACCAATTGATCATAGCAAGATATATTTCAAATCAAATAAAAACTCATGTGAACCAATCATGTGATGTGATGTTCCTGTATCTAACACCCATTCTAAGTAGTTAGAGTTTTTACCTGCAAGTCGTGTCACAGGTGCATTGTTTTTCTGATCTCCCAACAGTGTGATCATATTTTGGCACTGCTCATTAGCCAGACCAGTGAACCCGCTACACTCTGCTTAGCATCAACAACACCAACCATTATTGTCGCATTTGCTCTGATTGGATTACCACAACCATGTCCTTGTTTCCACCTCTGCTTCTACCGGTGTTGCTAACAGAACCACGAGACTCTTCTCCCTACCATTCAGGATAGCAAATCACTTGAAAATAGGTATCTGTTGTACGTCCTATTTTCTTGCAGACAGAGCAAAATTGCTTGCTCTTGTCTTATGTTCTTCATCCCAGATATTTGTTATCAACACAACCTCCTATTTTCACCGCAAAGGCAGCTTTGGAGCTTTGCTGTTCTCTTCCTCTCATCATGTTGTGTTTAACAGACTTCACTTTGGAGTAAACCTTACTCAGTTTTTGCAACGGGTCTGTCCCTATGATTGATGTTCGAACAGCTCCACACACGTCATCATCGAAACCAAGAAGAAACTGATGTATTTTGTCTTCCTCTCTCTTCTTTTCAAGATTTGCCGCCACACTACATGTGCATCTCCCACAGTCACATGTAACAACTTTATCGTAACTAAGCAGATCATCCCACAACTGTGTGAGTTTTCCAAAATATTTGATGACACTCGTTCCTCCTTGACAAAAACATGCCAGCTCCGCCTTGATTTCTTGGAGTCATGGACTATTTCCTTCTGAGAATTGTTCCTTGAGCTCTTTCCACAACTCCTATGGATCTTCCTTGTTTGCTAAATTCCTTTTGACATTCGCATCAACCGTATTGAAGATCCACAACGTCACTATAGACTTTGCAGACGCCCAATATTCATATGCCGAATCATCCTCTGCTGGTTTTGTGACATTTCCATCCACAAAGCCATATTTTTTCTTCACACGCACAACCGTTCTTACAACCTACACCCATTCATCATAGTTCTCTCCATCAAACACCACTTGTGCTATCACACCTCCTAGATTTTAATTGGCAATCAATTCATACATATTTGATTGCTCGATGATTGTTCCTTCAACGATTTCTTTCAACTCTTCAGCCATGTAGGCTCTGATACCATGTAAAGTTAGATGGTTCATTATAAAAATAATCTGATATTATTGATAAAGTGGTGTTTGCAATATATACACACCATTGTCTAGGTCAATTACCCTAACTTTCCTTATTTACACAAGCACAAATATGTATATAATCCTAAATTGGAAGATATGGTATCTTCCGAAATCTCTTTTCATAACAACTGCTCAACCTCCTCTGGCAACCGACCCGCATTTAGCAAAGGAAAATTGGAATTTCAATATAATGCATAAAGTAGAACATTTTATTTGGAGGATGTCACCTAACGCCTTACCGGTTGGTAGTCAGTTGCAGCGTAGATGACTTATAATATCAAGTCAGTGTGCGCGGTGTTGTGCAATAGATGAACCTGTTGATCATTGTTCTTTCATGTGCCCATATGCACTTGCAGTCTGGCGCCAAACAAGCATATAAATACATATTTACATTGATACTCAGGTCTCGTTTACTACAAAACTTCATTTCTTTTCAACCTATCGAAGGATACACAGATTGATAGGTCTCTTCGCTCACTACCTTTTTCTGCATTGTGGTGTTTATGGCGGAGCCGAAATAGTGTACTTTACGGTAAATAGAACATCTTGTGTAATAAAACATATCAACACTCTGTCATTGATATTCCGGAATGGATGACACAACAACATCATATAAGCGTGACTTCTGGTGCTATCATGGGACGACGTCATACTCAACATTCTTAGCAAACACCACCACATAATTGGGTGAAGTGTAATTATGATGTTTCACATCATTAAGAGGATAATTTGTCAGGATTTGGCTGGATAATTTGTAATAATGCTAGAGAAGTTTCTTCATTGTGGAATGAGGAAATTCCTAGGTCGTTCTTGTGTTGAGGAAGCGTAACTTACGACATTAATTTGGGAAATGCAGGCTGCTTGGAGATTAGGCTATCACCATGTCATATTTGAAGAAGATAATCTCAAGATCACAAAGATACTTAAATGGAACACACTCAATCTTTGTTAACCGATGTTCTCCAATTTTTTTTGCTCGTGTTCGTTAATTTAGTTCAGCTTTAAAAGTTCAAGTATTGGGGTTGAGGATTCTCGTTATGAGATCTAAAATCTCAATTTTTGGGCATATGTACATGATGCTTGTTCGTCAAAGAAATTTTTTAGCAATGATTTTGTATTGAATTAACGGAATTCTTTTATTTATTACTGTCGAAGTCATCACTTATCATTGTTTGTTGAGGATCAACTTAGATAGACTTGTTAATTTTTATCGTGTGTTCGTCAAACGTAACCACAGATGTATATATATAAATTTTGTTTGACACGGGCTTTGTGACGAGAATGCGCTAGTTTTGACGAAACTTTAAATTATTTAGCCATTGTCTAACATTGAAGATACTTCGGATATCTCAGTAGTTATGTTTGATTGTTTAATTCTTTGACGAAATTAGTTTCAAAGTTTTACTAAAAGAAAATCCAGGTTTTATGAATTTATACATATCAATGCACGAAGGAAAAGTTTCGATCTACTCAACAACACTGAGCGTGTATTAGTCTTAGTTGAGGGAATTAGTTGATGTGCTGTGAGAGGCTTGTTGCTTGGTGCTCTGTGTGGTCCGAAACGTTCGTTTGTAAATGTAATTGTGAGGGACTTCGTGCTTGTTTCTTCATATAGTCAGAAGCATGTTCAGCGACTTATCATGAGAGGTTTTTGTGTTCACCAATTTGTATGGTCAGAACGTACGTTTGTCAAAGTATCGTTGGAGGATTTGTGCTCGACACTTTATTTAGTCGGAATGTATGTTCGTCGACGTATCGTGAGAGACTTGAGGCTCGTTACTTTATGTACTTGGAACGTATATTTGTCGACGTGTCGCGAGAGACTTGAGGTTTGACACTTTACTTAGACGGAACGTATGTTTGTCGACGTGTCATGAGAGACTTGAAGCTCATCACTTTATTTAGTTGGAACGTATGTGCGTCGATGTATCGTGAGAGACTTGAGGCTTGTTACTTTATTTAGCCGGAACGTATGTTCGTCAACGTGTCGTGAGAGACTTGAGGTTTGTCACTTTATTTAGTCATAACGTATGTTTGTCGATGTGTCCTGAGAGACTTGAGGCTCGTCACTTTGTTTAGTTGGAACGTATGTTCGTTGATGTATCGTGAGAGACTTGAGACTCGTCACTTTATTTGTCAAAATAAGTTTTCGTCAATGTGCGCAGAGATTAGATGTTTGATGTTACGTCGCTTGGACATAAGTTTTTGTAAAACTCTCATTTATGAACATTTTCTAGTTGTTCGTATTACACATAGATGCATAAGCTTATTTACTAATGTGCGGCTTTTCTCAAGATCCCAAAGAATTTTTATGATTGCACAACAAGCGGTTTCTTCTTACGTCTAGACATTCTTTTGGTGCTGTTGAGGCGAAGTGTAACCTTCGCCATTGTTCCTTTGGTGGAGGCTATGCTTGTTCGTCAAACAAGACATTATTGGACTGAGTTATCAACTATTGTGTCCTTGTTAGGATGGAGCCTGGTCTGTGGTGGGGAGACTCCTTAGTTCGCATGGTTTGGTTGTGTTTTTTGTCAGTGTCGATCAATCGTTTGGTTTTGACGTACCGGCTGGACTTCTACATGATCCAAATGCTTTTGTGGTCGAGAGACATGATTTTGTGGATTATGCGCAGTTTGGAAATAGCATGGGAAAATAGTTTTTGGCAACGTGGTTGAATAACTAGACACACTTCTCCATGCAATGTTGTGGGATATGTTCGTCTTACTTAATTAATTGCTGGGATGAAGTCTTGTCCATACCTTTACCTTGTTGTCACCTTTTACTTTTTGACGCGTGTTCGTGACTTTCGGGGAAATGGTGAAGATTCGTAGAATTGACGTCCTTCCAAGTGAGCATGGTGACCAACTTGGCTGAGCTTTTATTGTCTGTTATTTTTCCACAGGTATTGCTGCTATTGGTCGCTTTTGCTCCGCCTATTCTACGATCCTCTTTGCTCTTGGTGTTTATAGATCATTTCCAAACGTACTTCGACATTTGTGAAGACCCAACACACTTCTCTTATGAGCTTGCTGCTTGACTCCTCAGATGCTACCTTCAGTCGAACTATTGTTCCCCGATGGCAAACTTGGGTTCCAACTTGCGCTCGTTGGCTTCCTCATGCTCCTGTTTTTGAAGTACCAGAGTTTGTTCCTGCACTTGTCAAGATTTGCACCTTGGTTAGAGACACACGCCATAGGTCCAGTGATAGAGCCACGCAGCAGCGGAGTTTGTTCCTTTTTTCAGATCGTCGTGTCTTAAGTAAATAGAGGCTCCTCATCTATTGTCTTGAATAAATAGAGGTTCTACCATGGTGTCCTTCGAGCATATGTTTGTTTGATTTTAAGAATTTTAAAAGGTGGCTACGAGACGTTAATTCTGCACGTTTGTGGGTCCTCTTTTCAGACCATTTGTTTTTGCGGCGTTATCTACCCCCCTATCTGATTCTTGCTTTATGTTTCTTCAACATTGTTCTAGTGTTGACTCTTTTTTCACGAATACAAAAGTGTGATGTGATTCTAGCGAGATTTCTGTGTTTTTTATAGGTGTTTTTTTTTGTTAGTGTTATGGGGAGTAATCAAAGTTCTCTTTTATAGACGGTCTGGGCGATCTGAATTGTTCAATTCATCTTTTGCATGTTATCCACATGCTTGTTCATGCAAACTGGGTGCTTTTGGTATTTTCGATGCTCTTCCAAATGTTGGTTTTAGCGGTGATTTGTTGATGATGATGACTTTGCTTATTCTTGAGGCATCATTAAGTTTTCCAAAACAGAGTTCTCTTCATGCTTTAGTTGTGATTTCTTGAATGGATATGGCATACATTTTCTTGGTGCTGATAACATATATGCGATCGCTTGAGATGAATCTACTAAACCTACGCGCAGATTCTCGTTGTATATTCGGGATTTCCTGATTCTCAAACAGTTCATGATTGTCGTCACTTTACTGAAATTCTTTTTTTACAAAAGTGGGTGCACCGTGTTTTGTTGCGTACGTACCCTCTAGAATAGGATCAAGTCAAACATAGTTCTAAGAGTTTTATATATGTACATATGCTTGGGATATATAAACTTATATCTTATAAACTTAAAGATTATCTTTTTTTAACACGCGTCTGCTCTATTAATAATAACATCTTAGGTTGATTGTGTTCTAGCTTGGTTGTATTGGAGTTCCGTCCATTTCAAAAAGTTCGTAGATCCCTGGCTTGACTACCTTGGATACTATGTAGGGGTCTTCTCAATTTACCCCGAGTTTTCTAGTGTTTGGTTCTGTTGTGTTTTTATAAACTCTATGTAACCATTTCCATGAAGTGGTGCCCACGTACTTTTGCATTGTAGCATTTTGCCGTTTTTATTGATAATTTTGTGTTCCAATGAGGATTATCATGTTGCCTTCAAAATTGCCGAAAAGGCTAACACTATTGTCTCATCACTTCAGCTCAATTTGGACGAGACCAAAGGAAAATTTGATTCTCGTTTTCAAGATGTTGTTTTCTCGAAAAAGGTGAAAGCTTACAAAGAATTATCAAGTCAATTGTCTGACTGTTTTGGGAGGATTGCCACTCAATTTAACGATATCTAGTCTGACAACATGTTTCAAGCATTCTTGAGGAGCAAGATTGAGATTCCATCGTTGTTTATTGGCTATGGGGGCAGGGAGTTGGAAGAAGCCAAAAATGCAGTTGAGAAGGAGGTTGCTCAGCTTTACTTCTTTGACTTGGTTGTCCTGGTTTTTTAAATGAGAGAGTCTTCAAGTCCATCCGAAGCAGCGACTACACTAGAAGGGATCTTGGCATCTCAAGCAAAGTATGTCGACCCGAATGAGATTGTCCCGGCTAAGCCAGCCAATCGTCCTTAGGTTAGCATAAAAGATTTTGAACTTGTCACTCCCTTACCTCGGAAATTTAATCAATATGATACCAATGATTATATTGTTTTTCGAAGGTTGTCAATGAGAGAAAAGAGCATGAGGAAGATGTTTTATCAACATTGACTAGTAGATCCTTGGTGTCTTGCTTCCGTTTCTTATTCTTTATTGTTGTTGTTAGTCCGCATGTTAGGAATTTTTTGTAATTGTCAGATTTGGTCATATTTACTAGGATCTTTATAAAAACTATCTGCAGTAAGGAATGAATATAAACTCGTTTTTTGCTTATTTCAATGATTTTGTTAAGTTGAATTTACAAGAAATGTAATCTTGGTTCTTTATGCAAAAATAAATTTTAGGTTTAGGAAAGCGAGAATCTAGGTCTTGGCTTGCTATGCGAAAACAAAGTTTTAACTTAGGATTTGCGAGAAAATAGGTCTCGACTTGCTATCCAAAAACATGGTTTCGACTTACGATTTGCGAGAAACTAGGTCTCGGCTTATTGGAGGCAGACTCCGTTATTCTGGCATTTATTGAGAATGTATCTCGTGAGCTTTTGTGGTATTTTGTTCATCATGAGAATTAAATCTCAGTTTTAAGGGATAAACCCCATTGTTTGGCCCTTAATGAGAATGAATCTTGTGGGCTATTTTATATTTTGTGAGATATTAAGACTCGGTGAAATTTTAAACTCGGCTTAGGTTAAGCGAGACACAGTAAAATTTTAAGACTTGGCTTAGATTGAGCAAAATTTTAAGACTCAGCAAGATTTAAGGAGTCGGCATAGAGATAGGGTCTCGGCCATAATCGAGATTTTAAGACTCGATGTTAGAAAGTAGGGTCTCAGCGGTAATTGAAATTTTGCATTGATGACATGATACATCTGTTGTTTGGATCCTTATAAGGATTTTATTCAGTTTTAGCTACACCCAAAGGGTATCTATGTACCCCGAAGGGATCAAGCCAAAAACTGTAGTTCTAATTAGATAGCTTCATATGTAGTATCGTTTCAAGTTGATGGAATTCCATGTACATGGGATTTCTTCTCCTTCCATGGTGGCAAGCTCGTAACCTCCTGGTTTTACTACCTTGCAAATAATGTAAGGACCTTCCTGATTGGCCACAGTTTTTCTTGCATTAAGTATAGCTCTGTTCTTGAACACTTTTGTAAGTACAAAGTCCCCTTCAGCAAAATGTCGACCTCAAACCTTTTTGTTGTAGTACTTTGCAACATGTTGCTGTTAATTTTGTACGTAAAGTAAAACATCATTTCAAATTTCTTCTAACTCGCCAATATTAGTTTCCATTGGTTCTTTGTTCGAGTTCTCATTAGTAGGTTGTTGCATTTTGCGCAAAGTCAGCACACTTGCTTCAGTGGGACCTAAGGCCTCCATTTCGTGAGATAAGGAGAAGGGAGTCTGGCATGTTAATCTTCTCATAGTTGTTTGATATGACCATAGTACTCCATCGAACTCGTCTGCCCATCACTCCTTTTCCTCGTCTAGAAATTTTTTCAATCCATCGAGAATTTGTTTGTTTGTTGCCTCTACTTTCTCGTTTCCTTTTGGATTTTACAGGGTGTTGATGTGGTTACCCGGATATTCCATTTTGCACAGATGTTTCCAAATTTTGCTAAAATGAACTGAGGTCCATTGTCGCTGACTATTTCATATGGTAAGCCGCAATGATAGATAATATTATTCCAGATGAATTTTATGACATCTTTACTCCATATTTGAGAATAGACTTCAACTTCAACCCACTTAGTAAAATAGTCTGTCATTACAGGCATAAATCATTTTCGCCGAGATGGTGGCAAATTCCAACTATTTCCATTGTCCACCGTATGAATGGATAATGTAGTATGGAAGATGTTAACTTCTCGGTCGGATCATGGATCAAAAGGGCATGTCGCTTGCACATTTCACAGTTCGTGGCATAATTTTTGCAGTCTTTTGCCATTGTTGCCCAATAATATCCGAGCATTCGGACATTTTACACCTTGGATCATCGGCCTAAATGGTTTCCTCTAGCTCCTTCGTTTGTTTCTTACATTACCTGTCTTATCTTGTCACCGTTAATACAACTAAGTAAAGTACCATTTACTCTTCTGCGATATAAATTTCCATTGATCTGGACGTAGTAGGCATATTTTGCTTTAAGTCATCTTTTTGTCCATCTATCTTCTGGAGTTTTCCCATCGAATATATATGAAATGATCTCGTCTCTCTATTCCATGACTTTCTCAACTGGAAGATCAGGTTCCGAGCTCTTCATGTTGGATTGTTCTAGGATATCAACATTTGTCAAAATGACAGCGAAGTCTCCCTTGGCAATTGGATATTACTTTCAACTGGGATTATTTGCCTTTGGATTGGGTCAGTCGTTGAAGCTAAGGTTGCTAGAGCATCAGCCAAAGTGTTTTCTGCTGTTTGGAATTTTGTGAATATTAAATTTCAAACCCTTTGTTAAATCCTTTATAACTTTCAGGTAGGCTTCCATTCGATCATTCTTTGTATCATAGCCTCTACTGATTTTATTAACGAATAGCTGCGAATCACAATAGCATTCAATCTAGCTGCTCCAATTTCTTTTGCAAGTCGAATCCCGGCAATGAGTGCTTCCTACTCAGCTTTTAATGCTAGGAAAGCTAGTCTGCATGGTTGCTTTAAAGCTCCCTGGTTGGAGCCTCCAAAAAAATTCCGACACCTAATCCATGCTGGGAAGCCGACCCGTCGACGAAGAGTTTCCTAACACGCAAGGTTTCTTTTGATTCCACTAGCTCTAACTTGGGAGATAACTCGATTAGGAAGTCTACTAATATTTGGGACTTGGCACTGGTCCTTGCTTTATATTTCATATTATACTCGCTAAGCTTAATAGCTCATTTAGTCAATCTACCTGACTTATTCAGACTATACAATATCATCTGTAGTGGATGGTTAGATAGCACTCGTGTGAGACTGAAAGTATGGTCACAACTTTCTTGTCGAGACAACAACTGCTAAAGCAATTTTAGAAGGATAACAAGATTTTGCACCATCGAGAGACTTGTTTGTGTTGAAGATTGGATGTTAAGTTCCGCGATCTTCTCTGACCAAGACACTACTTACGGCTGATGCCTATACCACAATATAAAGGTAAAGTTGTTCACCCTCTTTAGGTTTTTCCAAGATTGGAGACGTGGACAGGTATTCCATCAACTTGGAAAAAACCTTCTTGGGTTCTTCATCCCACATAAAATTCTTGTTTCCCTGCAACAATTGATAAAAGGGAAGACACTGGTCTGTCGCCCGAGAGATGAAATAGTTTAATGCAGCAATTCTTCCTTTGAGTCGCTCGACCTCTCGTTTATTCTTAGGTGATGGTAACTCCTGAACTGCTTTGATCTGCTTGGCATTTGCCTCAACTTGTCTCATGTCACCCCAAAATTACACTTTTTTTGGGTTGAGATTCATTTGATGCTTGTTTGAGTTTTATTTGATGCTCGTTCAAAGTTTTGAAGCATCGACCTAGATGATCTACATTGTCCTCAGGTTTTATTAACTTAACCAGCATGTTAGCTATATAGAATTCCATTGCTTGGCCGAGATCATCAGCGAACATCTTGCTGACAAAACGTTGGTATGTGGCTCTCGTTTCTGCAGTCCAAATGGCATCCCCGTGTAGCTGTAAGTTCCTCGCTTAGTTATGAACAAATTTTTTTCTCTATTATTGGGATGCATCCTTATCTGATTATAGCATGAGAACACATCCATGAAGGAGAGAAGTTCATTCCCTGATGTTGCTTTGACGATCCGATTTGTATTTGGTAAAGGGAAACTATTCTTAAGACATGTCTCGTTTAAGTCCGTAAAGTTGACGCAAACTCACAATTTAGCATTCTTCTTTGGAACCACAACTGAATTGGTTAGGCATTCTGGATATTGGACTTTGGCTATTGATCCAACTTCAGTCTACTTCTTGACCTTGTCCTTTACCGCTTTAGTCCGCTCTGGACCTTGTTTCCTTCTATTATGTGTGATTGGCTTGTATGTCGCGTCAATGTTCAATTTGTGGCTTTTTATCATGGGGTCGAGATGACCTTCTTTGATAGATGGTGTGATCATGCAGATTTTGTCCTTGACATTATTTGGTTGCCGGGAAGAGTAAAGATCCCTATGTCGGTTGGTATCTTCACACATTGATGATAGCTTGATGGGATAGGTGGGGGGGGGTTGGGGGGTTTGTCAACCACAAACAAGTTGATCCACCTTGTAATGCATGCTATGCAAATGGGTAGCTTGAAAGTTCCTAATGCATTTATTGAACTTCCGTCAAAAGCAGTCACCGTTTGTCTACTTGCTTTAGTCCAACATCTGGTAGATCCATCTTATCAAGTGTTTCTTTAAATATCAAATACACCGAGCTTACGGTATTTATTAGAATCCAAGATACATTACAATCGGCAACTTGGAGTTTCACAACAAGTAGATCATTGTGGGGGAAATTTACTCCCGCCAAATCTTTTGTCATAAAAAAGACATCTGCGTTAACCGGCTTTAAGTTTTCCCTAGGGGCTAATGGCTTGTGGTTGACTACAGCTACAACCTTCCATTCGTGTTTCTTAATAGATCTTATCATATCATTACATGATTGCAGTCCTCCCATAATGAAGTTGACATTTGTTCTAGCCGGCTCCAACTCGGGAACTGTGATGTTGTTTCTTATGCGTTTTGGTTCTTCTTTCTCGGTGCTCTTGGGTTTCCTGATTTATTAGCTGCTTCGCGCAATTCTACTTCCTTTCATTTCTGCATTCGAAAACGTCGTGTTTCTTTGTTCGAAACATTTATTCTCCTTTACTATACTTCTTGGTGAGAAGTTCTTGTACATGCTTGCATTCTAAGGCCAGATGTCCCGCTTGGTTGTGAAAGACACAATACTCACTTCGGATATAGGTGGTGTTCCAGGTTTAATTCCACGGCTTTGTAGCATGTTCCTCGGTTTCCCCAACTTGGAATGTTGTAGCCATTCGTGCTTCCTTTATTGGAGTGCTATCTCGGTACCTCATAATCTTCCTTAGATTCTTGCGGCTCGCAAACCTAAGGTACCTTTTGTGCCTTACTCAAGATATTCTTTTCTTTGATGTATTCGCATGTCTGGATAATCACCATAAAGCGTTTGACACTGTAGTTGGTCGATTTACGAAAAGGTCCCTTTTTAGGGCCTCATCACTAACCATCCCGGTTAATAGGGCCTCAATTGTCATATCATCGCTCACTTTTGCTTTGGTTATGATTTTTCTGAAGCGTCCAAGGTAAGATTCTAGGGTCTCGTTGTGCCCCTGTTCAAGAGAGCGTAACTCTTCTACCAAGGTATCTTGGTTGATGAAAACAACGTACTACTCCATGAACAATTAGGTTAATTGATTGAAGTTGTCAATTTACCCAAAAAGGTAGTTTCGTGAATCACACAAGTGCGTTTCCAGTTCGATTTTCAGCGAAGATTTGATAATATGCTGCGTCTTCTTGGTCTGGATGATAATTTGTACATCCTATCAAAACGTAGAAAGTGCTCATGAACTCTTGTGGGTTTTTCGTTCCATTGTACAAAGTCCATCGGATTCCCAAACCACAGTTTACCAAGATCCTCCCTAGTCTTTGCAAAAACAGCGAGTTTCGTTTTAGAAGATAGCAAAGAGAATAAGTTTAAAAATTAAATGTCGAGTTGCTTTGTATTGCTTGTGTGTCATTTATGAAAATGTGGTCTCTTTGTGGAGACCTCCTCCTCTATTTATTTTTTTATTTTTTTTTTATTTTTTTTTCAACTTTACTATAGTTGGATCGACAAGGCCCGATCCATAGCCAAAGCCCAAACTCTAAAATTTATTTCTTCTTTCTCCTTACATCAGAGAAGACTCGAACCTGGGTGCCTGAGGATTTGTAAAGTGGCAACTACCAGTGAACTATTTATAATATGTAAAGACGGTTAAAAAGGATTAAGAATAAGAAATATTATATTTTCTATTTAGATTCAATGTTATCTTAAAGATCTTTGCGAGATTTTAATATTTTCATTTGGCTTCTTGATGACGCGTCAGCCGAGTTCCTCTATTCTTAGACGAGATAAATTGATAATAGGATATTTTACCGAGTTAACATTTTGATGATCGAGATACTACCTCAGTCGTTATACTACGTTGCCGAGATAGAAGCCTTAACGAGCCTGTTATTGTTTATTTACCATGGACCAAAAATGAAATCTCGGATCCACCTCCAACATCCGAGACTTTGTCTCACCAAACTCCATTGTCGTATGTATCAATAGTTCTAGACTGGATGCAGGTCCCAGCAAATCCTTTTTGACCATTCGATGGTTGAGCTGAAGTCTATCAGCTACTCTACCACTAAAAGAAATACTAACGTACAACTTAAAATTATAAAGAATGCCAAAAGAAAAGTGTGACACAATTAAATTAATAAAAATGCCACGATAATATTACAAAAACTACGAAATCTAGTCTGGAATATCATAATCCTAAACAATATGAAGTTCAAGAAAAATGTATAAAATTAGTGCAAGTTTTATTTTTCTTTAGTTTTGTATTTTACAATTAATATTTGTATAACATGATATTTTAGCTACAAATTTAATATTGTCATGGATAATTAGGAAATTCACACCATGATGTGTGGGATTAGATGAGATTTCAGGAATTATATGTTTTAAATGATTCTATCTCCGTTTCATAATATTTGATATTTAAGATAGATGCATAAATCTGATAGATCTAAACTTGATATTTTTTAGTCAAACTTACTTTTTTAATCAAACAATAATTAGATCAACAAGTTTCGATCCATAACCACAACCTATATCTTAAAAAAAAAAAAATTTCGCTTGTAACAGGGAGAAATCGAACTCCAGTGCCTGAAGATTTGTAAATTGACCACTACCACTCTGCCACATATCCTCGATACCTGAACTTGATATTAATTATTTTTTCAACAGTGAAGCGAATCCATGATATTTCAACAGCCTTATACATTACTTATTTCAACAACCTATCTCTATCTCAATTATTTCAACAACAATAATGACTTATATAAATAGTATTTTAAACATTATTTCCCGGAAACACTATTTCAGAAACAATTCTATCATATACGTAATAATATGATTTGTGTGCGTGAAGTAGTTTTTTAGCTCGAACTGTATTTAGCACATAGGTACTAAATCCTAATCGAATTATTTATAAGGAAAAAGTAGGTAAGAATTTTTTCTAGTAAAGAGATAAAGAGAAGAGCATAAAGAGTTGTGTGTATTGAATAATATAATAGTTGTGTCCAAAGTGAATGTCATCTCTTTGGAGATAGTCTCCTCTAATTATTAATGTACTAGATGTTTAGCCGTGCGATATACGAGATTAAAGAGTTTGAATACATATGTATCTGTTTCATAAAATCCGTTTGTAAAATAAAATTAATATGTAGATGTTTTTGAATGCATAACGTCTAATTTTTTAAATGATGTTTTTTTTTGTTTTTATGCTTATATTTATCAATTTTTTATTTTTTATTTTTTATTATATGATTTTGTTATTTGATTTTTTTCTTTAGTTTTTCATTATTTTGATTGTTTTGAGTAGTTTTCTTATTAATTATTTTACTATCTGGTATTCTATTTATTTCTTATATTTTCTAATGTGGGCTTGGTAGATATTGTAATTGGAAATGCGCTAAGAGGAAACTATCAGGTTTTGACGAGTTTTGTCAGAGTCCGGCGAGAGTCTGAGAGGGATGTCGGAGTCCAAGGAGTTCCGAGAGATATTCTTAGAGATTACTTATAATTCTGACAAATAGCTCAATTCAATATAGGGAATTTTCTTTGAAATACCCTATTAAGTTTGAAAATTGTGGGGAATATCCTGTCTTTATATCCTTATGTCAAATCCCACTTATTTGAGATGGAAAGACGATACTACTCTTATGGAAAAAAAATATCTCAAAGAAATAAGAGAGTCACCGGTAAAGTCTTAACTAAACTATTTTGATTGAATATGAGCAACGCCTTATAGGTGGTGGTCGGGTTCAGAAGGTGCCTCCTTGAAAGAGAGATGTCCTGAACCACTAGAAGATGGGGGTTTTCCTGATCTCTGAGTCCCTAAAGATGGTTTCAACTCAAATGGTTTCCCTCTCATTCATTCTTTTGCTGCCCGCTTATTTATTCTTTTCTTTCTTTCTTTTCCTTTTTCTCTTTATATGCTCTTTTGGCTTTTCCGAAGTTGGCTTACACAAACATGAAAGGCTACGGATTTAGGCCTCCTTCCAAGTTGCTTCACCAACCCGCATATTTAGTAAGCAGCGGATATACACGAGAGTGAAAGGCTACAGGTTTACGCATCCTTCTAGCCGCTTCACCTTTACCACTTACTCGGTTTGGCGGGCAGCTTTTATTTTTTTCATTTTTTTCACTTAACTTGATAGGGTTTTACCATATA
Source organism: Lepidium aucheri (assembly GCA_900406435.1). NCBI lineage: Eukaryota > Viridiplantae > Streptophyta > Magnoliopsida > Brassicales > Brassicaceae > Lepidium > Lepidium aucheri. Next base: position 41,806 of record OVBA01000090.1, on the reverse strand, counting down.
CACATAATGGATCATGCTAAACATAAAGAAGGAAGGTATTTGATGAATCTCTAGGCTCTAGATTGGTGGTCAAAGTTCATTTTTAGAAGGAATCAAACAAGGCCTTTTTGAAACACAACCCAAGCAAAGTTCACTAAGGTGAATGATCCGCCAAAAAACTTTCTAAAACAGCTATTTATCAATCAAGAACATTCACAATGGTTAGTTGCTAGCTTAACAAGGTTTCCCATCATCAAGATCATTCCCACACAACAAGTTCGGATGCATGAATCCTATAAGTAAGCAACCTAAGACAAAGCAAAATGGATGCAACTACATGATCACTCTATTTTTTGGATTTACGTTTCAAAATTTTTGGTGTTTTCTATGCCTTAGATGCTATGAAATGCAACAAAGAAAAATCTAAACGGATTTTTGCAAAACCTAAGTTATATGCATGAAGGAAAAACTAAGATCACAAAACACAAGGTTAGTAACTCCTACGACCCTCCCCCAAACTGAAATCACACAGTCCCTTGTGTGTACGAAAGCTTAGAGGAGAACCCTAGGTANCAACAAGGCTGATTATGGAATGCGGTATATACAATGAAAGGAGCGGAGTGGTACCTTTTTGGAGCCTTATGCAAGGCCTTTGGATGCATTATGTTGTTCCTCGCAGTGAGGCCTCGCAGTTCCAGGGCCAAGGCATCTTATCTAAAGACTAGATACCATCCTCGTGTGTACTCCTCGTGGTTTATTTTCTCTTGGTGGCACGAGAAGGTCCATGAGTGATACTCAAGGCAGAAGTTGAACCCTCCTTGCACCATACCCTCACTTGTCAGGTGCAAGGGTTGTTGTTTTTAGCCAAAATTTCCTCTCCTCGTGGTTACACATGCGAGGGCCATATGCGAGGCCAAAACTTGGCTCATTAATGGTCCAATTTTCACCTGAAACTAAGAGAACCATGCCAAACTCTAAGCATAAAGAGAAAAATAAAAAAAGTTCCAAAAGCTAAACATAAAAACCAAAGTACTTAAAGCAAATAAAAGGTTCTTAGATGTAAGAGGATAGGCATGGGACTTCCTCCCAAGTGAGCTTGTTTATAATCTCAAGCTCGACTCTTCACACCTAATTTGCTTAGGGTAGTTTAGAGAGGGGGATTGGAGTCCCCTCAATAATTTTTCCCACAACCATAAAGAGCTTGACTTTCCGTCCGTTTTTTGAAAGGTACTCTCCATTCTTGGTAACCAAAGTAATGGCTCCACAAGGCATGGACTATTTGATATTGAAGGGCCCTGACCACTTTGATTTGTGCTTTGAGAAGAGGAGCTGCTTTACTTTAGCAAATGGCTTGGTACACTTAGAGCTCTTCACTTTATACTCCATGGCACCATCCACAACTCTGATAAGTTGCAAGATTATATCAGGTTTGGGATCCAATGGTGGAGGCTTGGTAAACTCCTTAGGAGGCAGATTTGCTATCTCATTGCAAGAAAACATGGCTTTAAGGCTTTTCCCATCAACAACCTCCTCAAATATTGGTATTTTTCTGCAGTAATCAGTGGCTTTGCCGCTCTTAACCATTAGAACATGAGAGGGTTTAAACAGTTTAGTATACAACTTGCTTGAATCTTTTGGAGTTGCAAATCTTTGACCACTCGTAGGCTGGCCCCAGCCTTGTGTATGGCGAGGTGGAGTGTCGAGGCTAGCTATCGAAGACGAGTTGAGCATTTTTCTCCCCCCCCTTCATGAATCACACTGTCCTCAGTGTTAGCAACCATCCCAGCTCGTGGAGGAAGCTCTTTGTCATTCCCTAAGGTGGCATGTTGGGCAGTGTAATCTTTGAGCAAACTACCCTTCCTCTCTTTAACCATGCAGTCCTTAGCATCATCATTTTCAGCTTGGATCATCGACTGTCCTCGCTGTATTGGGCTGTGAGGAGAACTGGCGAGGAGCTGGGTAGAATACAGAGCAGGCAGTAGATTTGTTTGCATTTGTTCAACTTGCTGAAGTCTTGCCTTGAGGCTCTCAAACTTCAGACAGGTGCTATCAATTTGATCATGAAAATTTCTGTGTGAGTGCAGCAACTACTTCTTGTTGTCCCCTGTTTATGGCATGTAGCATACCCATTATTCCCTCAGATGGAAGTGTATTGTCCATGTTGAGTAGTTGATTTGAGGGAAGAAAAGTTGCCTTACCTCGAAGCTAGACAGCGAGTAAAGCCTTCGAGTAGAGTCTGGTTTTGCACTACACTTGAGCTTAGCCTCCGAGGAGTACATGCGAGGCCTAAAAATGCAGCAAAAACAATGACTTGTCAATAGGTTTGGAGCTTGGTCCTTATAGATCCAAGCTGTATGAAGCAAAGACAAGTTATAATATCAGTAACACACAACTTAATCCTCAGACTAGTAAACTATAAATTGGACCAAGCAAATCTGATTTGGCAACGGCACCAATTTGATAAAAGAGTTTTTGCAGTTCTTCTATCAAATCAATTGAGCATAGTGGTAAGTAGTTGGGAATTGTCAAACCAAATACTCAGAGATGCTTGTAAATAACCTACCTAATACTAGATCCTAGTCCAAGTAACCTACCGTTCTATCACAGTGACAGATCATGATATTTAGATGAGCTTGAAAACTAGAGAATATGACAAAATACACAAAATGACAAAAGTAAAATAGAATGGAAATGACAAAACAGAGAAATAGCCTAAAAACAGAGCACAATAATTGTAATAAGATGAAAATTAAATTAAAGGCAAGGATCTAGAGGATAGGGAGGTTGATCAGAGATAAACTCGTCGATCCCAACTTGCCGGACTCTTTTGAGCGATCTCAAGACCAGGACTAGATTAGATGCTAGATCTCTCTTCGGCGGATCAGGCCAAACCAGAAGCATTAAGCTAAGCCCAACTCATCTAACAGCCAACCCACATGCTAGATCTCTCTTCGGTGGATCAAGCCATCACTAACAAGGCATTGGTCCTCTCCCAGTGGCGCTAGCCTTCGGTCACGTCCCAAATTAGAGCTCTCTTGATCAGGGAGAGATCAACATTAAGCTTGGCCTAGTTAAAAGAGATCAGAGTTCAGATCATGGCTAAAACGACGGGAATCAACGGATATACCTTCGATCGCCCTATCATCAAGATCGAAACGGATCTACTCATGCCTCATTGCGTGAGGGCGGAGGAGTAGGGATGATCTAGATTGCATAAACATAAAAAAACTTAAATGAAATTGCATAAAGTAAAGACGAAGAACAAGATAAACTTAAATCATAAACTTCATATCATAAATTAAAGAGCAATAATAATAATAGTACCTTAAACAAAGATAATTATAAAAACAATAAAAATGGAGAGAGTTTTCGGCTAAAACATCAGATAGTAATGATAAGAGTGTCATTAGGGGTTATTTATAGGATTATTCTCTTAACCCTAGTCTCCTGGTCAAACCGCCTCAAAGTGGTCAACAAGTGTCTCTTGAGGCGGTCCTCGAGGTAGAAGGTTAAGGCTTGGCTGCGAGTTGAGATCTTCAGTCAGTCCTCGCCCTTGGTAGTGCGAGGCTAAGATACGAGGCAAGGTTATTCAAGTAGGCGGGTACTTTGTGTCCAAGAGGTTCAACTTCAGTCAGTCCTCGCTTCTTTGTTCATCCAAGTTTTTCTAAGTTTTCCTGATCCGTTCCTTGCTTTCATTTGGCTCCAAAATGCTCCTTAAAAAACATAAATCTGCTCCATATGCAGAATATATGGTATGCAAGTGCACACCATGAAAATGACCCTAAAAGGACTCTAGAATGATGAAAATAATATGATAGAGACAGAAAATGACTCTAAGAATGGTCCTAAAAAGCGTTAAAATCCAGATATATCATGTATTAATTAATAATTGTTATTTATAAACCAAACAGATTATTATTTTATGTTAAAATGTATGTTATTACATTTCTTTTCCTCTTATATATCATGGATCTCACTTTCTCGGGACCAAAATATACTTGGACAAATAAACGTGAATTGGTTATCTGCTTATCCACATTCTTTTGCCGCATTTGAAACAGGTGGGATCTTCGATCATCTGTATTGTGTGATCCACATCATCCCCTTCTCCCCAAGGAAATCATCGACCTTTTAGGTTTTTCAACTTCTAGACAGAGAATGCTCAGTTCTTGCCGCGTATTTTGGATATCTGGACATCATATCAACCACTACATTATTCACATGGAGCTTTATTTATTTTGCACAAGAGACTCAAATCATTGAAAGCTATATTGAGAGACCTTAATCGCTCTCATTATAACAATATCTCAGCGAAGACAAAAGATGCATATGGTGACCTTTGTAAGTTGCAGGAACAAGCTCACTCTTCACCAGACAATGCAATATTTATTGCTACTTTTGAAGCCTCTAAAAAATGGCATCGTTTTTCTAACATTGAGCAACAATACTTTCGGAAAAAGTCCCGGATCAAATGGTTAAAAGATGGTGATAACAACACCACTTTCTTTCATCGATTTGCACAGTCACGGGCTTCACATAAGGCTATTAAGTCCCTTACAGTAGATTCAGGTGTGGTCCTAACAGACTCAAAAGCTATAAAAGATGAAGCAGTTACATACTTCAAAAACATTCTCCAAAGTCAGCCGGTTGCAAAGTTGATGCAGCCTCACGCACTTTCTGATTTAACAGACTTCTGTTGTAGTGAGGCATATGCGACCTCTCTTGTTTTACCTGTTACTCCTGAAGCAATCCGAAATGTTGTTTTCTCAATACCGTCGAATAAGGCTCCAGGTCCTAATGGGTTTGTGGTAAAGTTTTTCAAAGCGGCTTGGCCTATCATTGGTGTAGACTTTATTCAACTATCCAGTTTTTTTCATCTATGGGTTCTTGCCAACTGGCATTAGCATTAATCCCAAAGCATTCGACTGCTACTTCCATGCGTGTATATAGGCTTATTGCATGTTGCAACCTTACCTATAAGGTTATCTCAAAGGTTCTTGCTAATCGTCGCAAAGTAATACTTCCAGCTGCTATAGAGCCAAACAAAATTGCTTTTATAAAGGACCGTTTATTATTAGAGAACGTCTTGGTTGCAACAGAGCTGGTGAAAGACTATCATAAGACATCCATCTATGCTTGATGTGCTATCAAACTTGATATCGCCAAAGCGTTTGATACAGTTAGGTGGGACTTTGTCATTACAGTGTTACGCTCTATGGCCATCCCGAATCAATTTATACAATGTATTCACACATGTATCTCCACTTCCAGCTTCTCTGATCTTGTTAACGGTGATCTAGAGGGGTTCTTTGGTAGCTCTAGGGGGATCCGACAGGGCTGTTCATTATCACCCTATATTTATGTAATACTTAACAATGTATTATCCAAAATGTTGAATAAGGCTGCAGCTGCTTCGAGATTTGGTTAACATCCTCTTTGTAAAGGGATTGGTTTAGCTCATCTCAGTTTTGCGGATGATATATTAGTCTTTTCTGATGGCTCTACTAGGTCTTTACATGGTATTATTGATCTTCTACATGACTTTGGTGCACGTTCATGACTCTTCATTAACCTCACAAAGGCTTATATTTATATCGATGGACTTAGCACTACACCCGTTCGTAACTCCTATGTTGTTGCTGGTTTACCAATTGGTACTTTGCCCATCAGGTATCTCGGGCTACCTCTCACTACTAAGGCTATGTCGGTGACAGATTATGAGCCTCTTCTTGTAAAGATTAAGTCAAGGATTCATTCATGGACCTCCAGAAGCTTATCCTATGTTGGGAGCTTGCAACTCATACAATCGGTTCTTACTAGCACTTCAAACTTCTGGTGCTCTACATTCAAGCTTTCGAGAAAGTGTAATAAGGAAATAGAAAAGCTTTGTGCTAACTTTCTTTGGTTCGGTACGTCGTTGGATTCTTGTAAAGAAAAAGTTAGATGGATAGATGTATATGTATGCCCACAGACGAAGAGGGCTTAGGCTTGCGGTCATTAAAGGATATAAATCGTGTGTTTGCCTACAAAATCATTTAGAGATTGGTTTTAGCAGCTGATTCACTATGGGTTCATTGGACTAAACACTAACTTCTGTGCTATGCTTCTTTTTGGGATGCTAAAGATGGCCACCAAGGCTCTTGGGTATGGCGGAAATTATTAAAAGGTTTGAGAGGAGGTGTATCCTTTTTTCAAAGTCATCATGAATTCGGGTTTACAAGCCTTCTTTTGGTTTGATAACTGGTGTGACGCGGGTAAGCTTATCAACATAACAGGTCCTTTAGGAACTTGATATTTAGGCCTTGGTAGGGACTCTCATGTTGCTGATGCTTGTGATTCATCTGGTTGGTGCTTCCGTTCAGCTTGTATTTGGCGCTATCCAATCCTCATTCCATCAGCTTTCATGCAGTTGTTACCTACAGACAATCACGATTGAGACATGTTTCTATGGCGGCACTCAGATGGAGTTTTCAGACTGTGTTTCTCGTCCATGGTGACATGGCAGTAAAGCGGTCAAGTAAATCCAAAGACATCATGGAGTAAGCTAGTGTGGTTTCCACAGCAAGTACCTCGTCTCTCTTTTATTACCTGGTTAGCGTTAAAGGACCGTCTCTCTACTGGTGTTCGGATGAGAGATTGGGGTACTACACAATCATGTGTTTTTTGTGGGGAAAGAGATGAGTCAATGGATCATTTATTTTTCGCTTGCCCCATACTCTTTTACCGTTTGGATGGCCGTTTGTGAGAGACTACTTGATGCCTCTATCAACCATTATTGGTCTGTCACTGTAAACACACTACTATCTATTAGGGTTCAGTTCCTTGATCGAATTCTCCTCAAGATTTTATTCCAAACAACGATTTACTATATATGGTCTGATCAAAACCATCAAATTCATGGTAAAGATGGCAAGGCTACTCAAGTGCTTAGACATATTATTGATAAAGTCATCCGTAACCGCATCTCCTCACTACGGTACAAGTTCCCACACAAGTTGGAAAGTCTACTTCGCAAGTGGTTTGAAGTCATGAATCTCTATTATTATTTTATTCATTATTCATTTGACCCATTAGTTATTGATTTATTGGTTTAACAAATTCTTACTACTTGTAAATACTTTTTTGTTGATTAATGAATTTGAAATTTCAAAAAAAATACAAAATATAACTAGTCGAAAATCCACAAACCATTTAACATAGCAAGAGTACATCTCTATTATATATTTTCAATGACAATCCGCATATGTTTTACTTGTTCTAAATATATTCACCATATATGTATAATCTTCTATATTAACAAATTACATGAAGTAATGTCAATCATCTACCTACCATATGTATGTATTGAAATCGCATATGTATTAAATTTCTATTTTCCTTGTCGAAAACATATCATTAAGTTTTAATTTAAATTCCGTTGAAATTAAATTTAATAGCAATATAATTATGTTGACATTATTACATTATTTATTCCTTTATATTTACTAAATATCATACATAAAACTTATGTAATATTCAACATTTATGTAGTACTCAACTATTATAGAGGATATTCAACATTTATGGATTTCATATATACAAAAGCCTTGATCTTTCTCTTGTCACGAATTTAATATATTGAAAAGTATACAAAATATCGTAATTAATATAATGTATGTTACTATGGTTCGAAGATTCAAGATCACTATTTGAATACAAAAACAAAAAAACTTTATTATTTAATTTAGGAAATATATGATAAATGATTACTACAAAATCAAAATAAATGAGTAACAAAATGACTAAATCGAAAAATCAATTGCATTGATTATCACCATAAACATACAACAGAATTTAGTTGATCGTGGGATTAGAACAATATTACCACTTTTGTATCCATTAAGAATGTGAAGTTCATAATATCTTTTAGTCATTCTTAAGGTTAGAGGTCTTGTTTCAGTAGTAAGACCAAATTTTATATTGAAATCTTTCATCAATATAATTTTATATGTAAATCCAATTGGTCTTACTGTTTTTAAATTAGTAGAAACGCCTAGGGATGAAAATGCTTAACTAAACTGGAAATTTCATAAAATCGAGGTAATTTCAATTATAAAAATTTTTAGTTGAATAATATTTATAAACACAGTATAGAATAACAAATGAATAGTTTATATAAAAGGATACTAGTTTAGAGAATTAACTTTACTACCATAATAGTATGATAGTAAGTTTAATTCTCAAAATTACTATCAAATTAGTTCAACAAAAAAATATGTAAGAAATAATACTGATTTTAGTAGAAGATGACATTACCTAGGTACTATTGTGAAGGTAAATTTTTTTTTTGTCAACTCTAATTATTATATTATAAAGATAAAAGGATTACAACATTAAACCATTGGAATACTCTCTAACATTATGGGCGAGAGTATCAGCCTTATGATTTAAAGATCTTGGAATTAAGTGCAATGAGAAAAGACGTAAAAGAGATTGTAACCTAGCAAAATCTTCTTGATAAGGACGAAACGCCGGCCACTCTTCCTGATCCATAAAAATCTTTATCACATTTGCACAATCTGTCGCAAAACTCACTTCTAAGAACTGGAAAGCTATAAGTGACTCCATTGCCCAGAGCAAAGCTTCAACTTCTGAATGAAGGGCAGAGAGACTCCTTCTAATCCCACGAGCACTCGTGCATACACCTTCGATAGAATCTGGAAAGCACATCCATCCAATTCCTGAAACCACATCCGAGCTCTTCCATGATGTATCAACATAACACCTAAAGCCTGTAAAACTCTGGTTGGTAGCTGATGGAAAAGACCATGAAGGTCTTAATAAGGACAACGAAGGACTCGGTTGGGAACTAACTGCGACTCTACATCTCGCGCTTTTCCATTCCGACATATCTTCAGTCGCCTGGATAATAATCTCTCTAGGATCTCTATTTTTTGTGAGAAACAATTATCATTCCTTGACTTCCAGATATGCCATAATAACCATGGAAAAATATCGATATCTAATTGGTCTTGAATACGCCAAAATAGATAATCAAAGTTGTACCATATAGAATTTCCGGGGAAAACATCAATTGCAGAGGGAATACTTGAAAGTGCCCAAGTTTGAATTGCTGGCGGACATTCAAATAAAACATGATTGATTGTTTCTTCCTCTGCATCACATCTATTACATCTCGGATCACAATTTATTCCTCGCGAATTAAGGTTATGTTTAACAGCAGAGCATCCCGAAAGTGCTTACCACATAAAATGTTTTATTTTATTAGGGCAATCATATTTCCATATCTTTGCTTGTGGTGCCTGAAAATTAGGTCCAAAACTTCCCACATCAAGGAGGGAGTTATTTTCCTCAGTATGATACCCAGATTTTACCGTGTATCTACCTGTTTTTGTAAAATGCCAACCCCAAAAGTCTGGCTTCATTCGATGAGAAATAGCAATCCCCAGAATGAGATTTACATCAGAAGGAATAAAATATTGATGTAGTATAACTGCCCTCCACGTTCTAGAATGGGGGTCAATAAATTGATCGACTGTGAGATCCGGAAAAATATTTGGATTAATTCAAATTGCCACTCTTGGGGATATATCTGGTATCCATGGATCCGACCAAACCTTTGTTGTTTTTCCATCTCCAATTTTTCTAATAATACCTTTACTAACCAAAGAACGGCTGGAGGTGATACTTCTCCATCCGTAAGAAGGATTAGAATTAAGTTTTGATGTAATTGGACATTGGTCTTTATAATATCTTCCCTTCATCACCTTTGCAAAAAGTGACTTTTGATAGTCTATTAGACGCCATAGTTGTTTAGCTAGTAACGCAGAATTAAATTCTTCCAAAGCTCGCAAACCCAAACCTCCTTCCATCTTAGGTTTGCAAAGGTTCTTCCACTTTTTCCAGTGAATACCCTTAGTATTTTCCGAATTCGACCACCAAAAGTTTGCAATGGCCGAATTTTAACTTTGATATTATGGTGTTTGGTAATCTATAACATGAAATAACATAAGTCGCTAAAGCCGTGAGGACTGACTTAATTAGCACCTCCTTGCCACCATTTGATAAAAATTTTGATGACCAGCTATTGATCCTTTCATTTAGTTTTTCCTTTATAAAGGCAAAAACTTTTGTTTTAGCCCTGCCAATATTTTCTGGAAGGCCTAAATAGGATCCCATTCCCCCTGTCTGATGAATCCCTAGGCATTGATGAATTATCTTTTTCACATCCTCAGGGAATGAATGGCCAAACTGAATCGATGATTTCTGGAAGTTAATTTGTTGTCTAGAAACCATCTCATAGTCTTTTAAAATTTTCAGAATATGAGATGCTTCTTCTTTTGTGGCTTTACAAAAAAAGAGACTATCATCTGCTAAAAGCAGGTGTGAGATCGTGGGACTTGCCCTTGCTATGCAAATTCCCGATATCATTTTCTCTTGTTCAGCCTTACGAAGCTTTGAGATAAGGACCTCAGTACATAAAATAAAAATATAGGGTGATAGAGGATCTCTCTGCCTTAGTCCCCGATTAGGGATTATTTTCCCTTGAGGGATACCATTTATTAAAACTGAATATTGTACAGTAGAGATACAGCACATAATACATTTTATCCATTGCTCATGGAAACCGAGTCTCCTTAGTAAACACTGAACAAAATTCCATTCGATCCTATCATAGGCTTTGCTCATATCCGTCTTTATGGCCATGAACTTCCCTTTCACTTCTTTATTTGTACGAAGAGCATGGAACATTTCTTTAGCTAATAAAATATTATCTGAAATAAGTCATCCAGCCACAAAGGCTGATTGAGATTCAGAAATAAGTTTGGGGAGAATTTTCTTAAAGCGTAGATATAATACTTCTGATATTATCTTATAACCTACGTTACATAGACTAATTGGGCGAAATTCCGTGATTTTTGTTGGTCGCGAAATTTTTGGAATTAAGCAAATATTTGTAGTATTTAACTCTTTGTCAAAGGTTCCAGAAATCAGGAAATCATTAACTAGTTGAATGATATCATCTTTAATGATGTCCCATGATTTTTGGAAAAAAAGAACCGTCATACCATCATGACCAGGTGTTTTTCCTGGGTCCATGAGAAAAAGAGCTTTTTTTATCTCTTCTTCAGATGCCTTGCCAAGAAGCATTTTATTTTCCATCTCAATTATCTTCGGTTCAATTTCCACTATATCATTCGAAATACATGGACTACCAGTCGTGGTAAATAGTTCTTTGAAATAACGACAGGCTTCCCTGCTTATAGCTTCTTCATTAGTTACCCAGTTATCACAAGTATCCTTAAGTCCAACTATACGTTTCTTGCCCGCCTTTGTTTGGTTTGGGCATGAAAATATCTTGTGTTCTCATCTCCCTCTTTAAGCCATTTATTACGGCTTTTGTGTTTTGAATATTGTTCTTCATCAACATATGATTTTTTCAACTTACTTTTCGCCTCTGAGATTTCCTTAGTGTTTGCTGAAGTATCGTTTTGTAAATCCTCAAGATGCTTAACCAAATCTTGGATTTGCTTTTTTCCTGATGGGACAATTTTACTCCGCCAATAAGAGATATCTCGTCTACAATTTTTTATTTTTCCGGTAAAATAGATTCGTCGTCGACAATGAAAGCCCTTCCAGCTTTTTTCAATTGTTTTGGAGAACCCTTCTCTTCCAATCCATCTTTTATCAAACATGAATTGTCGTTTATTTTTGTAGCGTTTATCATTGAATCTTCCAACAATAGGTCGATGATCCGACCCTATCATATCCAGATATTAAATCTCAGAAATCGGGAATAAATCATGCCATTCTTCATTGCCAAGACCTTTATCCAATATACATCGAACAACAGAGTTATTCCGAACACCTCTCCATGACCAAGGGTTCCCCACTTTTGGAAAATCCACTAAGCCACAATTTTGGATCATTAAATTGAAGGCTTGGCATGAATTTACATGTCTTAAAACTCCTCCTAATTTCTCATGATTTCTGGAAAGCTCATTAAAGTCGCCCATGACTATTTATGGTTCATTTCTAGTAATTCCCATTCTCGTAAGTCTTTCCCAGACATGATCCCTTCGACTTTGGTTTGGTTCGCCATAGAGAAATGTAATATAGATTAATTGCCCCTTAGAATTAAAGGATATATCAATCATATTTTTGTCTTTATAGTTCATCGTCACATTAAAATCATTTGTATAAAAAAGGGCTAAACCTCCACTTCGTCCATTTGGTTCGACCGTAATCATACTATTATAACCCAAATGAGGAAGAAATTTTTTCATAAAAAATTATTATTCTTAGTTTCGGATAAAAACAAGAAATCCGGTTTATGAATCTGCCAAATAGTTCTAAGATAGTGTATTGTAATCCGATTGCCAACACCCTGCCAATTCCAACATAAAGACTTTATCATAAAAATTAAACTTTAGTGGAGCCTTCACCGAGCTCCTTCTTCCTCCCATGCTTTGCCTTGGTGATTTTTGGCTGTGGGGACATCGCTATTATGTTCTTCATCTTTCGAGATGCATTGACACCACGTGGAGTTGACGGACGCGGTAATGGTGGTTTGCACTCTTGTGAGCAGTAACTTCAGCTTCTCTACGCTTTAATTCTGAAAAGAATTGCTCCACATTTGTACATTCGATTGCCAATTGCACTTGTTCTTCTTGAGTCAATACTTTTGCTGAGTTATTGCTTTGATCAGACAAAGTGTCATCCTCCTCCATGGAGTTCATTACCAGATCTGGATCTACATGAAGTGATGAGTTTGCCTCATCCAAAACCTCATTCACCTGCAAAATCTTGGCAGATTGCAACATTAAATCGTCCTCTATTTTCTCATCACCCTCATTTTCCTTGTCGCTTGATTTTTCTACATCAGTTTGATCGGCACCCAAATTCTCTTGCTGAAAAAGTGGATGTCGTACCTTTTTAGAAGACAATGACAGGCCTTGTCTAATGGTTCTACAGAAAACTTCTGATAAGAACATTCTCCCATTTCCTTTTGAGGAGTTGAATCCTTATCAGAATTGGAGAGTCCCCTCTTCGAGCGGGAAATGTTTGTTGTATTGTGGTGATTTGCTGAGACTTGAGACTTTTTGCCTTTGTGTCTCTTATCCACCATGTTCATTTTTCCCTCATCGTTAACATTTTTCCTGACTTCACTGTTGGAATTTCCATGAATAACAACTCCCTTATAGCTCATATGTCCCCAGCTGAAACCTTCTTTGGGTCCTTTTCCTTACGAGACTCATTGGACTCCTTTTTCAGCTTGTAGCAATTATCCGAATCATGTGTAAGACGGTAACATAGCTTACAATAACCCTCCAGATTTTGATATTCGATCATCAGTTGTGACTCTTGTCCCTCCACAAATTCAAGAGAGGATGAGAACACCAATGGTTTTGAACAAGGGATCTCGATTAAGATCTTCCTTATGTCCACTTCTACATCAATTACTCGACCCAAAGAACCACCCACCAGACGGTAAATCTCATATGTGCTGTACTCAAACGGGATTCCGTTTATCTTGACCCAAAATGAGATACTGTGAGGGTAATTGACATATGCGTAGGCCTTCCATGGACCGTATGTAATCATCCACCCATCAAAGCGGCTTGCATGAAGACGCAATATTTGCTTCAGATCTTGCTCCGTCTTAAACTTGAACTGAAATCTTCCATTCCCGAGGTTGAGACCTTTAGCTCTTCCTTCCATTCGCCAGAACCTTGGCATCATATAAATGAAGGTACCGACATCGTGACATTGAGGATTCAGACATCTTCCCAGGAGAATTTTAGAACATCTAGCAACCAAGGTAGAGTTATCGATGACCGGCACCTTGATTCGAAGTCTTCTTGGAGGTGAGCGAACTTCCAAAGCCTTCTTAGCTAAGTTAAGCTGAGACATGGTGATATTTGGTTGTGTTTTTGAAAAATAAAAAGGAGAGAATGAGAATGGGAGTTGAAAACGATAATGGTGGCGAATCAACAACGCTGGCTGTTTTATAATTAGAGTAAAGGGCATCAGCCATCAAATCAATTTCACATTATGACATATTAAAACAATATTCGTTAAAGATAGCATCCAATACATGATCTGATTATGTGTATAATCAATTAAATTGATTGACAGACATAAAGATCTTCGAGAATCATAAATTGCAGAAACATATATAGCAATAAACAATGAATTGAGTCTCAATAGTTTCTGGAAATAATCAGAAGTCGAGAATAAGAAACCATAAATTTTCAGAGTCAACAGCAAGACTATTAAAATCTGACAGTAAAGATTGGCAATCAAATCAACATATCTACAAATCATCGATACTAATTGGAGGGAAGCAGAGAAAATTGATAGAAAGAGAGACATAGATGCTTTCTTGCTGCATAAAGGTTCACTCCTTTGTGAATCCTTGATTGATATCCAAATCTCCTCTCCTGATTCTGCATTAACAATTAGCACATTATTATAATATGAGCAAGGTTTGAACATTGTCACATCCCTTAGGCTGGTCAACATTAATGGAAATTAGATCCCACTGTAAACAAATTTGTCCTTCTGAGAATTATTCCAACTCAACATAAAAAAAATCTTAGCATGGTGATCTTAATATCCTGTTTTGACAAGTCAAAAAGCGACCAAGATAACATTACCAAACTAAGTCTTTGAAAGATATTCTTTGACTTAAAAAGAGCATCTGAGTATACATTACTTAATCTTTGGAGCCAAACTAACAAAAGACGATAAACTAATCTGGCAGCATCCATTGAGTCTATATCGTGATTTTAACTTCAAATCGATATAATGTTCTAGCAATATGATTCTCATGGTCACTTTGCAAATTTGTGAACGCTTATGCATATCCCCTGGACTGAGGAAATAAGATTCATATCCTTTAGGTGATGATTCATGGTATGTAGTGCCAGTAATATAAGGCCTTAGAAATATCTAATCTAATATATTCAGATATATATTACCATTAAGGTGGTAAACCATTACTCGATATCTTAGATCTCTATCTCTTAACTGATCTAATCTTCAAATCCTACAATAATCTTGTATTAGCAAGATCCAGTCGATAATGGTACTAAATATGTCATCCTTGAGGATTGAAAACTCTAACCTGTGTTCAGGATTTGCAGAGTATCTCTCAGTCCACCATATACCCATACTAACTTCATGGATTGGATCGATGTTACCAACAATCCAGCACGAAGTCGTCACAATAATCCCATAGCTTGACAAAACGTTTGTCACCATTCTCTTATTGAAATCTTTGGCCTTAATTTCCTCCGCGGCAACGACCTGAATCCCCTCCTCTTCGCCTCTTTCATCACCTTCCCATCGACTCCACATCACCACCTCCTCTTGATAGAGATCATTAGCGGGGTTCATAAAACAGGAGATTAGGGTTCAAAAGAGAAGCATTCTTCTGGAAACATGTAGATGGTTCTCTGCTAAGATTATGACAAAGCAGGTAGAGATCAATTTCTCCTGGGAATCGATATCAAAATTACTCGATTCTAACTAACATCATAACAAGATTAGAATGAGAATAGACATATCTCAATCACGATAATTCAGACCAGATCGATATGAGGGAGTTGATTATCTCGCCGTCATTCATAAATTATGAATGAAGAATGATAACTGTAAAGAGGTTGTGTTATATTTATAGGAAAAAAATAGGATTTTCTTTTAGAAAATAGCATCAAATGAGATATAACATTAATGAACATTTAGAATATTCTTTCGGAAATGATATAAATCATTTCAAATGATTATAATCAAATGGTATAAATTAGATCTTAAATATTTAATTTTAAAATCTAAAATATTAATTTTTTTTAGATCAGATGAAATTTCTACCATTAATTGAAATAGCTAAATACTATAAATACATATTAAATTAATTTTTTCTTAAATACATAATCAATCATGATCTAATCAATAGATGCTTAAAAAGAAAATAATATCGCCAAAATACACTTATTACCATTCTAATTTCCAGTGACATTCTATGTAATATTCAACATTGTAATAAAGATAATTCTAAATATTCCTATCATTTTATTATATAGAAGATATTATTGCTCTCAATTACTTATGTGTTATTCAAAGAATCGAGTTACATTATATAGATGAGCTTGTAGCTTTGTCATCAAGTAAAGAATAATATCAAATCTATCTTATTGGAAGATCTTTGTATTTGTTGCCTAATACTCCCCCTCAAGATAGCGAGTGAAGGTTACAAACTCTCATCTTGGCAGGGAGATACTGAAATTGAACTCAACCAATAGACTTCGTGAGAAGATTAGCGACTTGCTCAGTTGTGTGAACATGAGCACGAGCAAGAATTTCAGCTTGAAATGCATCACGAATGATATGGTAATCATTCTCTATCTACTTAGTGCGTTCATGAAATAACAGGTTCTTCATAACATGGAGGACTGATTTGTTATCACAAAAGAACGATACAGCCTCAGAATCTCGAACATCAAACAAGGGTAAGATTTCGAGTAGCCATCTAGATTTCATGGAAACTCTATTTGAAATCTGTTTTCCATTTCAAAAATGTTTCTGAATCGGAAACCCGGTGGAAATTTAATGAAAACACGATTCCAGAAATTCCTGATTGGAAACATAATAGAAACATGATTTCGTCTTGAAAACACTTACTTCCAGTTTGGAAACTTGATTCTCTTTAATGTCAGATGTCCACAAAGGGATAAAACTTAATTTTTTTTTGTAAACAGAATAAAAGTTATTTAACAAATTGTAAGATATGTTTTATATTACTCTTTATCAATCATTTTACCAATAACTATGGACGAATTAGAGTTGCTGAAATCTCTTGAGTTGATGAAAATGAGAGCAAAAATGAGATTGATGAAAATTAGAGAAAAAACAAGATTCCAAATCTTTGATGTCTAAGTTTATAGTTTTTTCGTTAAACTAGTTACTAGTAGATTTGAATTTTATATAATATTTATTATATTATAATTATATACATTTCATATATATAACATATGTTTACTAAACGTACCAGTATCCAAAAAATTATAAAAAATTTCTTTCATGTTTCCAACACATTTCGTTTCCACTTACGTGCAACTGTTTCCATGCAATTTAGGTAACCATTGTATTTTGGAATACGTATAAGACATCGCCTTGTATTCAGCTTCAGCGGCATATCGTGATATGGATTGTTGCTTCTTTGTTTTCCAAAGGATAGGAGAGTCACCAAATACAAGAACATAACTCGTGAGAGACCAACATGAGTAGGCAAGCAGACCTGTCAGCGTCACAATACGCCTTAATGTGAAGATTTGACCAAGAATTTAAGAATATGCCTCAACCAAAATTTCCTTTAAGAAACTAAACTACTCGTGTAGCATCATTCCAATGTTTTTGTCGTGGCTTTGCAAGATATTATGCATGGAGATGAACTAGATAACTTAAATCAAGACATGTAATAGAGAGATGAACAAAGCGTTTCACTAACCTCCGATAGAGTGAAGGATCACCATAGAAATCGACTTCTTCACGGACAAGTGTACGATTTTGTTTAATACGAGTGTCTTACAGCCTTGAACCTGTCAAACCACATTCCGTAATAATGTCCAAATGGTACTTACATTGACACACATATATCCCGTCATTATTCCAAGATATCTCATCCCCCAAGAAGTACTTTAAGGCTCCAAGATCATTCATATGAAAACACTCACTCATGTAAGCCTTAAATTTGGATATAAGAGTTGGATCATTACTACCAATAACCTAGTCATCAAGATATACGAGCAAATAGACAGATGATGAACCACGGTGATAAGAAAACAAGGAGTAGTTCTTTTTGTTTCGAACAAAACAGAAATGAGTATGAGAATCCGAAAGATAAGCAAATCAACAATGACATGTTTGTTTCAGCCCATAATGTGACTTCTTTAAGCGACAAACTTTAGTTTTATCACTTGCAGAATATCCCGGAAGAAGTTTTATGTAGACCTCTTCCGCTAGATATCCGTGAAGAAAAGCATTTTGAACATCTGTTTGACAAAGATTTCACTTCTTTGCGGCAACTATTTTAGGGAAAACATGAATTGTGGTCATTTTGACAACCGGAAGAAATATTTCATCATAATCTATACTCTTTATGCGTAAACAAGCAATCAAAAATTAAATATTTTTATTAGGTTCATCAACTAAGCACAAAGATTTTGATATGAATATTTGCTAGGAACCAAAATTGTTTTTCCCTCTCGGATTTGGGCTAATTTGCTCTTAAGTGACTATTGGTCAGATGGCCTGGATTCTGATTCGTTATCCTTGTATTTATAGATTCTTTCCTCCCATATATCTTGGAGGATATTTTGACTTCTTCATTAACACCGGATTAGATGGTCATTTTCGTCCTACTTATTGCTTTAATTAATCTTGTGAACTTATGAGATCTTGTTTCCTTAATTGGTCAGCGCGTTGAATCTTCTTTCTTAGACGACAACCCTTCTTTTGGTGACAAATACGCTCATAGTGATCCATATTTTTCATTGGGTCATTATGTGGGCTTTCCTCTTTTATATTCGATCTTCCTTTGATGGGCCTAAGCAATTTGGACATATCCTTCAACAGTAGCCCACCAGCTTCCTTATTCGACGCGGGAGAATAATGAAGCTATTCAATTTCCTTTATTTTATTTGTCTCAAACTAGAACTTTTCCTTTTTCGTAATTGACGCTCGGATCTTGCTCCTCAATCAGATTGATGGTTGTTGTTCTTCACGTGTCTATATAAAGCGCATGGGTTACTGATTTTATGGATATTCGTGACGGCTGCAACCGTTGCATCACCATATTGTCACGATTTAATTTTTGCCATTTCTCATAGGTAATCATTCATACTTTGTTCTTTATTTATCTCTACTTTCGTCAAAGTTTCTCTCTTCTTTTCTGTTCATTTCCTCTCAACTTTGAATGATCTCCAAAGATGTCTTCCGATTTATCTTCCATCATCCTTCGTTATTTTCCAATGCGAGGACAAGGAACGTCTCCTCATGATTCAAAGCAGTTTAGATCTTTCCATGGCAACTCTCCTTATGTCGATCTCTTAAGTTTTCTACCGGAATACAAACTGGACATGTATGTTTGGGCCTTTACGGACTACTTTGATCGTTACGGATTATCTTTCTGATCCTTGAATGTATTCTTCTCCTTTTATGGGAGTTTCTCGTTGCTCTCGCTTAACTTTGTCTTTCTCTCTTGTGCCAGGCGTTGGTTCCCTTTACCCTTGCCATGGAGAGGGGGGTTGAGTTAAGTCCCCGCTCGTTGCTTCCTTTATGCCATGTTATTCTATGAAAGCGTCATGGTGATACTTATC
The DNA here is from genome assembly GCA_900406435.1 of Lepidium aucheri. Taxonomy (NCBI): domain Eukaryota; kingdom Viridiplantae; phylum Streptophyta; class Magnoliopsida; order Brassicales; family Brassicaceae; genus Lepidium; species Lepidium aucheri. The sequence goes on along the minus strand of OVBA01000090.1, from coordinate 22,445 downwards.
CTTGTTACTGCACTTCCCGATTGGAATGGATCATAGGTACTCCAGAGCTAGATGAAAAATGGAAGGAGAAGGGATTTTGGTTCCCCGAGTCTCCGGCCACTCTCACAGAATCTCTTTTTGATATTTTTCTTTCTCACTTGAGCCAGAAACTTGGTTGGATTTCCAAAATCGCTTGCTTTTTACTGCTTATATATTTCTTGTTTTTTTTTGTGGTTTTACATTTAATCGCCGTTTTTGTTTTGTAACCTCCGTCGAGCTTTACGCTATCCAGAGCGCAAAGATTATCTTTTAGCTCAAGAAGGGTGGTCGCTCTTGGAACTCCTTCTCTGCTGAGAGGATTTATCGCACTCTTTTTCCTTCAGCTCCTGTGCTTATGGCTGGTGCTTCCTCTCGGTCTTTGCTTCGTTCTCCGGTTGGTTTGGACCGTCAAAGAGGTATCATACTAATGCTTATCTTTTTGTCTCTTAAGCTTGTATTTTTTGAGCATCTGTGCTAATTGTTCTGCCGCTTCAGAATGCTCCTCCCACTCTCGGGCTCTAGATATGGTGGCTTCTTCCCTTCAGGATGATCTGAAATTTAGTGATGACCAACCTTTGAGTTCAAAGAGGGCCCATTATTCTCCTTGTTCTGAGGGGAATATTAATTTTGGCTCTGAGATCCCTATTAAAAGGTCGGTGGCTTATGCTAAAGAGTCTTCTTCTAAGAAGGTTCGTGCTGACATAGGATGTCGCAAGGAGAAACGACCTTTAGAAGTGCTTGACTCATCCACTGCTAGATTGTACCTTTTGGAGGCGCTTCGACATCTGGTCATCCCTCAGGACATCCCAATCGCACTTGTCTCTAACACTGCGGAGAAAGTCCGATTCTGAGACACTATGTGCGGCCTTGGCTTGGTATGCCTCCTTGTGCCTACAATATTGTTTTTTCAATTGCTTTTTCTTAATAGATGTTCCTTACCTTTTTCAGTAATCGGAGACATTTTTCGCATAGTGGGACGGTATGAGTCTTGTCAGGGAAAGATCTAGCCTTCTTGCTCCGCTAGGGATGGTCATTCTTTTGAAAATCTCAACACCTCTCTAGCCCGAATGAATGAGAAGGCTGAAAGTTTTGAGGAAGAGATGAGATCAACGACGGCGAAGTGCACTTCATCTACTAAGAATGTTGCTCGCCATGAAAAGGATAAGCAGAGACTGGATGCCTCGAATGAGGAGATTGAGAAGGCTTTGAGTCTGGCTCGTGCGCAGGTTGTAGCCATAGGCATATCGACACTCCCATCCTATTCCGTCCTGCTTCTGTCTCGTAATTCCCATCATTTTGGGAATGGGAAATTTTAATTTTCTGTTTGGATCCAAAAATAATACCCAAACGGGTAAGGAAAAGGGTCATGAATGGGTTTGGGAATTCCCTGAATTCCTGTTGGGTATTTTTTTAAATTAACAAAATGTTAAAATATATTAGATTCAAATATTATATATGTTTTAAATAATTAAGATCAAGCCTATAACAATATTTAACTTAAATTTTCAGAACTTTGAGATGAATACAATGATTCAATATGGACATACTAGTATTCTTTGTAAAAAATGGTAATATTGGTCATTCAATTACAAATTCTAACACTGTAATTTTATATTTTTGTGTAATGAATATTGGTATATATACTATACATTGTTATTTTTGTTATATTGATTATATAATTTATAATAATACTTTTACTTTTTTGATTACTCGTATTTCCCAAATTGTTTTTCGTACGTGTACCACAGTTTCCCGATTTAATAAAACTTCGAGAATTATTCAGGAAGTAAATTTTGAGTCTCAAAATTCTTGTATCGTTCCCGGTTGTCGAAATTCCTATCATGTGTTGTAATAAGAATTGTTTGGGAAGTACATCTAATTTTTTAAACTAACCATTCCCGATCCGTTCTTGTAATTTCCCGTCCCATTTTCTGTTATGCCCAGGGCTAGCATGTTGTGAAGTAGTACTGGGGTACTTTGGAGAAAGCTAAAAAGATCTTCGATCAAAAGGTCAAAGAAATTGAGTATGCATAGGTCCTCACGATGTTGAAGCCCGCTTGGAGATCGTCATCTACTGTCGTGGTGATGATATCAGCAAAGATGATGTGGATGAGATGGAGCAGCATTGTCTAGCTGCTCACCCTTCTCTTCTGTCACTGAGGGACCCTAGACCTGATATCTGTGATATGGGCGCGGATACTCCTACAGAGAGTCCAATAAGGTCAGCACTTCAGCTTCTGACCACGATTCATGCAGAAGTTCAGACTCGCTGGTTTGCCGCAAGATTAACTAGGGGCTTTTTTGTTTTTTTGTTTTTCGTTTTGTATGTTTTGTAGTACCTTTTAGCCTTTTGGTGCCCGGAAGGGCTTTTATTGAAGTTGAATTTTTTTGGTGTTTTTTTATGTGTTCATGATATTATTATTATTTCTTTGACTGCGATCACTTTTATTTATCCGTTAAATAGATGGATACAAGTTCAACCTGTTTTCGACTTCTCTTTATTAAGGCTTTTGATGTGTGATTTTTGTGACTTTTCGCCTATTTATATGACATTTTAACACTCAGCTTACTGCTTATTTGAGCCTTGATGTGCTCTTTAGGTTTGGGTGGGAATTTAGACATTTTATATCTATCCTTCAAGATAAGCATCTATTTGACCATTTAGATTTACTTTCGCCAATGGTTAAGATTGTGGGTTTCTGAAGGGTTTTTCATCCCACTAATTGTCTCTATGTTTCGCTAGTTTTGACATCATTCTCTCAAGGTATTTTCTTTCTTCCCTTTGTATTCTCGAGAATTTTTTATTCTTGCTTTCTGGTATAAAAATTATATTTAATGAGCGGTTTCGGGAGTGATTCTACTAGTTTGATATATTTCACTGCCGATTCTTTTTCTTCAAAAGGATTTCATAGTTCTCATTCTTCTATCGAACACCATTTTTATGATCTTAGCAATGCTTTTGATTCCCATTATCATACTGTTCCGGTGATCAAGGAAACTTTTTTGTCTAGTGGGTCCAAATGTTCTTCTACTCGCAAGAAGTCCTCTGCTAAACTAAGGCTTCAGAAAGGCAAGACAGACGTTGGAGGTCCTCACCTTAAGTCCAGTTTTATGAACAAGCCTATGGATTGGTGGCAGCGAGAGCGAGGTATGACATTTATCGCTCCAGAGGCTCTGGGAGACAGGTACCTTGAAGACATTCCCAAAGGTTATATTTGTGCCTTTGCGATTTTGTTCGAGAAGTGTTCCTTTTTCTTCCTGCTTCTGTATATTCTAATTTACTTCCTGCTTCTGGTTTGTACGTGCGCGCTGTTGAGGAGAGAATTTTTTTCACCACAGAAGACTTCCTCTCTCTTTATACCATCACACTTTGATTGTTTCTTTACTCGTCATCATTGAAACACGGGCTGCAGGTTATCGAGGGTCTCCCTAATAGGGATTCGGACTCACGGCACCACTATTTTTTAATAAAGTTTCCCCGAGGACCATTAAAGATTTTCTCCTAGGTCCCTTTATAGAAAATGTTGAAATACTTCTGGTTAGGAAAATATTTCTCTCAATCTGAGTTCCTTTATCTTATTTTTATTCTTCTGGTTTTATTTTCCCTTCAGTTAGGAATCCACTGCGCTTTGCAAAGTTTTTAAGGCGAGTGATTATGTGTGGGAGTCTTATTACTCTGGTGCACGTGAAGAAGTCTCTTGGCAACTAGGATCATTATCTTAGTGCTCACAGCGCAGTGCTTCCTTTTGCCAACGCTCCTATTACTTTTGTTGTTTTTGAGACAGATTTACTTTTTGGCTTTGTTGGCTGGCTTGGTATGGTCTTTATTTGTCTGATATTGTTTTTCATAACAGGTTCTTCTTCCGGGACTATTAGTGGGACTCCATTGCTTTGCTTGGAGCTTAGCTCTAAACGTTCCCAGGGAATGCCTAGCTTTTCTTGTGTCAGGGATGACGATTCTCCTCACGGCTTGCCTCAGGATAGCTCTTTTTGCCCTGTAGGTGCCATGGATCAGTCTTCGTCATCCTTTCCTATTATGAAACACGCTTGTACTAAAGTGGATCCTAGTAAGTCTCTTTCTTTTTGGAGATTAAGTGTGGCCAATTTTCCCCGGTACTAGTATTAATTTCTGGCATATGGGGAGCCTTTGGAGCTTGCCAAGGCATTGCGTACAATTTGGAAGGAAGATGGCACGTTTCCTTCTGTTGATAGAATGAGACTTCGGGAGGGCTATGGAAAGATATGTGAGACAAATTCAGGTATGATTCCCTTTCTTTTCGAATGAAATTGTGTAAGTTCTCCTTCGAGCTTTCTTATTTTATTTTCAGGCGGCAATGTACTTAAACAAATTCAGCTCGTTCGCCAAGAGTTTGGAGGTTGATGCTGGCACTCGGGCTCACTTTGAGGCCGTCCAGGGGGAACTTCTTCAAGCAAAGGAATTTATATGAGGCCTCGAGTCCAAAGTCGCTTGCCTGGAGGAGTCTCTTAGGTCCGTAGAGGCTGATAGGCAATCTCTTGATGCTAGGAATGGATAGCATGTTGCTAAACGTACTCCAAAAGATGCCCTTTTCTTAGACCGCCTTGCAACATTTAGAGAGAATATGAATTAGAGATCGCAGGCTGATGAGTGCGAATCCCGGATGCATCAAAATGTGAACATTATTCATCTTATCAAGCAAATTCAGGCTAGTCCGGTGGATCTTGCTGAAGAGCACGCCAACCTTGCGGCTCTTGCTAATGAAGAGGAGTCTCTCCTTAAGGAGCTGGAAACTCCTGAATTAGCTTCTGAGTCGATGCCGGCGGAGTTGTGGGGCCAAGTTGCTTTGGACGGTAAGGCGTATGCTGGACTTGAAGTTGCCACGGGTCGTATGGATGGTAACTAGACTCCTACAGATGGCACCACCAATCCTAAGGTTCGAAAGTCGGCTGCAGCGACTACAATAGTTCGTGGATCTTCTTCTATGGTTCTAGAGGATTGTGCCATTATGGATGTGGTTACTAACGTGGGGAGCAGTGCTTAGTTGTCTTGACCTAGCAGACCTAGTTGGCGAGACAAGCTTGTAGTTTCTTCTTCTCTGAAACCTACTCGGCAAAATAAGCTTGTGGCTTTCTCTTCTTCTTCTCTAAAACCTACTCGGTGAAAAAAGTTTGTAGTTTTCTCTTCTTCTTCTTCTCTGAAACCAACTTGGCAAGATAAATCATCCATTCTTTGAATTTCTTCTTTTTCTAAACTGGCAAATTTGTTAACCTCCATTAGTTAATTCTATCAACTCTTGATCTTTGTTGTATTTTTTGTGCATCATTTTTGACGCTTTTGTTTGCCTTGGGCTTATATATATTTTTATTACGATATAGCTGGAGTCACTTAAAGTGAGCTGCTTATACTTTAAGCCGTTAGTAATGGGGCTACTTCCTTTTTCTTTACGGATAATATTAGCTTAACTGAATCGCATTCCAAGCGTTTAGCACAGACTTCTTTGTTTCTGGTGTTTCCAATCTTTATACCCAATTTCGCATGATATGTGTTAAGCGGTAAGGTCCTTCACAGTTTTTTGAGTTTCTTCGCGTTAAGATCTCTTGTGTTGCCAAATACTAGTCCGAGTACGAGTTCTCTCCTTTTGAATCTTCTTTCTGTGACTTTGGAGTTGTAATGTCTTATGGTCATTTTTAGTAGTTTTGCATCCTTACCTTTGCGAGGTCTCTCATTTCATTCGTGAAGTCAAGATTGTCTTCTAACATCTCATTGTTGAGTCGCTTGTTATCTTGACTGAGTGTCCTATATGCTTGGGACCAGGACTTATGTTGGTACCATGGCCTTGATACCAAATGCGAGGGAGAACGGTGTTTTTCCTATGGAATTTGCAGCTTGGTTTTGTAAGTCCAGAGCACAGTTGGAAGCTTTTTGGCTCGTCTCAGCTTTTTGAAGTCTAATCATTTTTTAAGAATTTTTAGAATGGTCTGGTTGGTTGTTTCTGTTTGTCCGTTGACCCGGGGATATCTCGGCATTGATGTTTTTAGTCGCATTGCTTTGTCTTGCATAGTGTCTTGATGGGTCTGATTTAGGTTTGTCCCATTATCAGTCATAATTTATTTTGGAAGTCCGTGCATGCATATGGTATTCTTCCACAGGAAGGTCTTGATAGTCTTTTTGCTGATCTGCGGGTATGATTCTGCCTCGACCCACTTTGCGAAATAGTCTGTGAAAACAAGTATAAACTTATGCCTTCGTACTCTAGATGGCTCCATCGCCTTGATGATGTCCATTGCCCATCACATGAAAGGATAGGGGATGAATGGTTAGAGAGCTGGCACTTTGATATACCTGTAGGGAGAATGTAATCTTTGAGCCTCACATTACACATCCAAAGATCGCAGTGAAAGAGCAAGAGCAGCCACAGCCTCAGCGACAAGCTCCATGGAGGTACTCATCGGCCCAGCTCCAGCTTCTACACAGCCGCAGCCCAACGTTGTTCAGACCCTCAAGCACATTATTCCAGAGTACAGTGCAAAGTATGATATTCCTCCTTTCTCTAATGACTACACTGAGCAGCAGTATCGACGTCGGCATTACAAGAAGGTGCAGAGGAAGCATTCAATGAGGATACGCCTTTGGGAGGCACTTAGGAGGATAGCAGTCGCATTTTGCATGAGTGTACCTGCTGTGGATCAGCCAGAGAGTAGTACTAGAGCTGATTCCCGTAGATCGGATGTTGCTGGACATCGATCATAGGCTGATTCGGAGGATACAGAGGATCAGCCACTTGAGCAGCGCCTTCTACATCGATGTAGGCGAGTATCTGGAGAGCGAGAGAGGCAGAATCCTGAGTGATCGATTTATCTTATCCTTTTTTTCTTTATTTTCGATTTTTTTTGTTTCTTTTTATGTGTAAGTCGTAATCTCTTCTAGCTTGTTTACACACCAGGGACAGTGATAAGTAAGCCTGGGGGAGATACACTTGCTGTGATTAACGCTTTTTGCTTTTTTTGTTTCTTTTTAGTTGTTTTTTTAGATATTAACTCTATCTATGTTATGTTCTTGAGCTTTTGAATCATGTTGTCTAAGGAACCATGATTTTTGAGGATTGTTGCACTTCTATACTTCTAGGATCGTTGATATGCAGTTCTTTGGAATCGATTGACTATTGGAAAACCTAGAGACAAAGCATCTTCTTAATGAAACATATCGATCTTCAGGTATTCAAAGAATCTATGCTAATTTCAACTTTAACCTGACTTTATTTTCTTGTCAAGGGGCTTGGTATGCATTGGATCGGATTCCTCTCTTCAGTCCTAAAACACTTATCTATGTGATTATGGTTCCCCTCTCTTAGATATTCGAATGTTTCAAGATTCTGAAGTAACTATAAAACAAAGTTGAAGCAATACAAAACTTGGCCAAGGATCGAAAATTTTGTTCCAATGAATTGCTTTCATTCATTGAGTTGCTAAAGAACCAACCAGTTAAAAAATTAAAATGATACCCTAGGTAAGTAGGGAGATATCTGGTTGGACAGCCATTAAAAAATGATACCCTAGGTAAGTAGGGAAAGATTGGTTGAGCAGCAGAAAAAAATGATACCCTAGGTAAGTAGGGAAAAATTGGCTGCAAATGAATGGAATGAGATGAAGGGAACCAAGGAAGATAGTCTTGTGTTCAGCTAAAGGCTGATGATGAGTCCATGTGTTCATTGATCGATACTCCCTTGATGAGACAACACTTAGATGATTACGAAGTTGGTATGGTGCATTTGGGTATTTTGAGGTTGATTGTGGAGTCTAATTGGCAAGAAGCTAAGTGTGGGGGAAGTACAAGGTGGTCTTGATACCAACAGGTAAGTATTGGTTGGTTCATATGGAGTGGATTGTCCAATGTATGATGACGAATGTGTTCCTTAAGGGAATCTTCACATTAGTCTTTTCTTTCTTTGCTTGAAGACAAGCAAGTAGCTAAGTCTGGGGGAATTTATATACCTCTATTTTACTAGTTTTGAGCCAATTAACATGCCTACTTTTAGGATTTTTGTCTATGTTTTGTGTCACTTTCAGGTGTAAAACGTAAGAACTTGGATTATTGGCATTGAAGTCTTGTTTGGATGGTTTTGGAGCATTACATGAAGTTTCACGGAAAAGGCTTATGATCGATCGATCAACATCTTGAGCGATCGATCAAGCCTTCTTTCCAGAACAACGCTCGACCTCACGATCGACCTAACATGTTGGAGATTGATCACACAAGTCCACGACCGATCGATCAACACCTTGATTCGATCGATCATCGAGCACCAAAGCAAATACCTAACTTTTCTTTTTTTTGTACCTAGATCTCAGGACATATAAATACTTCTATTTTCTGTTTCTTTTATATATTTCCCATTATTCATAGAGAACTTGAGAGTTATTCAGTAAGCTAGAGAGAGAGAGAATTCAACATTGAGAAGAATCTCTAAAATTCCTTTTTATATTTTTATGCAATTCAAGTTTATTTTCATCATGTCTTTTGTTTTAATTTCAATTATGTCTGAGTAGTTAATCAATCAGGTTTAGGGTTTCTAGGGATTTAGAAATCAATGATTAGGGACAAATAGAATCAAATATAATAAGAGTATTCTCCATCTAATTTTTGTGCTTAATGCTTAGAATAGCCTAATCAACTAATCTATGAATCTAGGTTGTTAGTTCTCCAAAAGCTTGCTAGGAATCTTAACTAGATTAGATGAGCAATCAATCTTTGACCCGCGATAGCTGATGTTTAGGTTGATTGTGTATAGTTGAACCTACTTGTTTAATGCATGTTCAAAATTTGGAACCAACGATAGTTAGGACCTCAAAATTGTCGAGTAGAGTTTCCAGTACTACGAGAGTAGGCTTGTTATACCATTCTGTTCAAGTTAAGAATTGAGCTTAAATAATACTCTGAATAGTTTCCTTAGTTAGATTCCTACTTCCCGATGAATACCCTATGCATGCTGCCTTTTATTATTAAGTTTACATCATTTAAGTTGCTTGTTATTCTCTTGAATTTGATTAGTATAGCTTGAGAAATATAACTGATAATCAAAAGTGCAATACTTGGTTCTTCGTGGATGCCTTAATATTACTGTTTTATGGTTGTGCACTTGCAGTAGAAAGCTTTGGGTTAAAACCTGACCCACATCAAACTTATCACACTGTTTTGAGTACTCCTCACTTTTTCCAATCATTGTTGGCCAGTATTATCCTTGTCCTTTTATTCTAAAGCTAGGGCTCCCCCTCAGGAGTGACTCCCGCACAAATCATCATGGATTTTAGTGAGTAGTTTTTTAGCCTCGTTTGCGCTTACGCATCTTAAGTATGGACCATTGAAGGTCCTTTTGTATAGCTGGTTTTCAATCATGCAAAATCTAGTGCTTTGGATTTTAAGGTTTTGTGCATGCTATTGGTCTTCTGGTAATGTTCTGTGTTGAATATATCAGATTATCGGCGCCCTCCAGTTTGGTGATGAAGCCTGTGTTGATTTTGGATCTGACTGATTGCGGGTTCCATCGTGTTACCTCAGGACGAGCATCACTGCATCAGCACGTTGAATACTAGGCTTTTATTTGAATTCAAATAGAATTTCTCTTTTTACTAGTGAATCTGACGTAAATGCTAATGCTGCCAAGGTGGCTGTCGCGGTATTTTCTCCGTGTGGTATCTTTCTCAGTTTGAAGTTATTAAACTTTGTTGTTGGTTCTTTTATTAATTGGAGAAAATTTTCCATTCTCAAATCCTTTTCGGTGTACATTGAATAGCTACTAACTGAGAGTCTATATAAGCGTGGATGGATTTTTATTTCTACACTTACAACAAGTTTCATGCCTGCTATAAGGGCCTCTTAGTCTGCCTCATTGTTCAAGGCATTGTATCCTAGGAAGAATGATTGCTCCAAGATCTCTCCTACCGAGAAAGTTAGCCGGATACCAACTCTGGTGCCTGTTTTTGATGATGCGCCGTCGGCGTGAAGTTTCCAAGGTGGGAGTGTACTTGTTGGGTCATTTTCGAGCTACTTTAATTCGGCTCCAAAATCGGCGAGGACCTGGGATTTTGCTGTTGTTTTTACCTTGAACTCGATGTTATGTTCACTTAACTCGATCGTCCACTTTGCTAGCCGCCCGGACTGGCTGGGGATGTGTATGTTACTGCAAAAGGGGTGTTCCGTGACTATAGTTATAATGTGACTTTGAAAGCAGGATGGAGTTTTTGTGCTAATGTTACTATTGCCAAATACCTCATGGTGGGGTATCAAGTTTCCGTGTATGCTATATATTTGTTGATGTAGTAGATTGGTTTATGCTCCTTGTGCTTTTCCCGGACTAGTAATCCACTATCTACAGCTTATGATACCGCAACATACAAGTAGAGAGTTTCTCCATTCTCCATGCATTCGTCGTTCCACTAGAACTTTTTGTTTGCCTTAAGTAGCTTATAGAATGGGAGCATTTGTCGGTTGATCTGGAAATGAAGCAATTTAGTGTTGTGATTCTTCATGTGACTCATTGCGCATCCTTTGGTGTTTGTGGAGCTGGTGTTGATGCTAGCGCGCTTATTTGCTTTGGATTCGCTTATATTCCAACTATGTGACTAGATACCCTAAGAATTCTCCTAAAGCTATGCTAAAGGCGCATTTTGCTGAGCTGAGTTTCATCTTGTATTCAATCAAGATTTTGAAACATTCTGTGAGTTGAGAGACATGTTCCTTCAACTGGGTTGATTTGACCAACATGTCATCGATGTAGACTTCCATCGTTTGTCCCACCTGTGCTTCAAATATTTTGTTTACGAGTCGTTGATACTTCGCTCCCACATTCTTCAACTTGAGTGACATGACTTTGTAGCAATATGTTCCGCTATCGGTTATGAATGAGGTATTCTCTTGGTATTCAGGGTGCATGGGTCTTTGATTACATTCTGCAAATGCGTCCATAAATAATAGTACCATATATCCAGCCGTAGCTTCTACCAGTCTATCAATGTGTGGCAGTGGGAAGCTTTCCTTTGGACATGCTTTGTTGATATCCATGAAATCCATGCAAACTCTCCACTTCTCGTTCTTCTTTTTGAGTACTACTGGGTTCACTAGCCAGTCTTGGTACTTACTTCCTGTATCGTTCCCAGCTTCAAAAGCCTTTCCATCTCTTTGACTCCTTTAGCGCAATCTGGTCCTAGCTTCCTCCGTTTTTGTTTTATCCTCTTGAAGGTTGGATCCATGGTAAGTTTGTGTGCGGAGAGTAACTCATGGATTCTGGTCATGGAGGACGCTGACCATGCAAAGGTGTCTATATTCTATCTTAGTAATGTGATTAGTTCTTTCTTGACATTTGGGTCAAGATCTCGCCCCATTCCAACTTGTTTTTCCGGATCATCATGGTCTAGCTGCACTTGCTCCAACACCGGTTCTTCTGGTGGATTCAGCCTTCGGTTGCGATAGGTTCTGCTCTCCTGTTATGAGAAAGCTTCAAGTTGCAGTAATCATTACGCATAGCTCACTTTGGAGAACGTGAATTTGTCTTTATAACATTGTCGTACAGTCTTATGACTACCACTTATCATGGCGTCTCCTCGAAGTGTTGGAAATTTGATGCACTATTGGTAGGTGGAGACAACCGCCTTCATCACATGCAGCCACGGTCTTCCAAATATTGCATTAAAGGGTGCATCCTTCTAGACAACTACGAAGCTACTAGTTTCCTCACTCTGTATTCAATTATGACAAGCCTAATCATTCTCAACAAAAGGGTTGTTTCTCAAGCGAAATTGGTGAGCGAAGTTGGTTCACCTTCAAGCTCATTGTCCTTGAATATCATTTGCTTAAAGGCGTTGTGGAATAGTAGGTGAATTGAGCTTTTTGTGTCAAGTGAATACATTCTAGCGCAAATTGTCCAACATCCAGTTGAATTACCAGGGCATCGTTATGGGGACAATTTAGCGATTCTGTGTCATCCGCTTTGAATGTAATGTTAAAATGACGTACTTGATTAGTCATGTGATGTTCCACCCCGTGCTGGTGAATTTTAATTGAATTTATGGAATGCCCTTTAGTCTGGTGATAGTCACAAAACTACTTTGGGTTGTAGTCTCTGTGACTTCTTGACTTGCGTAAGAGTGTTTATCTTTTTCTTTGTCGAGCACATTTTCCCTGTGAATGTCCTTTGGATTTCGTGGATTTTCTTTCCTTTCATCTTGGACGTTCCAGTTCTTCCTAATCTCCACCATGTTTGCAATATTGACTGAGCGATAAAGCACATCATCTAAAGTTGCTAGTGGATTACGTATGAGATTCGCTGTAAACTAGGATGTGGGCCATAGTGCTGAATCTAACGCGAATATGGCTATATCATTGTCCACGTGTACACTTTTGGCCTTTATTGCTTTGAATCGACCAATTATTTGGCGAAGGGGCTCGTGCTTCTACTGCCTCATGCTCATGAGATTCTTGGTTGTTACGCGATGCTCGATGAAGATTGAGTACTGTTTAAGGAAAGATTCAGCTAGTTCCTTGAATCCATTGATCATGTTTGGTTCAAAGGCTGAAAACCAATCCAGTACCGCGCCTTGGAGGGTATCTGAAGAAGCATCAAAGACATGGGTCTCGCTCTTTTGGTCAGAGGTATGCTCTGTCAGCTACTAGGCAAAACAATTTTAAAAACGATGATGGGTCTGACTGTCCAGAGTACTGGGGGAACTTCAGCTTCCCTGCTGGTTGTTTTTATAGATGATTTCCTCCCACATATCTTGAGGAATATTCTGATTTCTTCATTAAAGCTAGATTAGACGGTCATCTTCGTCCTCTTTATTTCATAATAAATCCCCGTGAATTTATGAGATCTTGTTTCCTTAATTGATCAGCACCCTATTCTTTCTTCTTGGACGACAACCCTTCCTTTTGTGACAAGCATGCTAATAGTGATCCATATTCTTGGTTTTGGGTCATTCTGTGGGTCTTTCCTCTTTTATATTTGATGTTCCTTTGATAGGGCTAAGCGATTTGGGCCTATCTATCAACATATACCCTCTTCATGTTGATTGCCTAGAGCTACTAACCCAGCTTCGTAACATTCCAATGTATCATCAGATTTCAGTTTAACCTTAAAAACTCATTTATTGCCAATAGCAAACTTTCCTTCAAGAAGATAAACAATATCCCATGTGACATTGAGCTCTAGAGTATCGATTTATTCTTTGCATGTGTTTTGCCAATGAACATGCTTCATAGCTTCTTTGAATTATGTTGGTTCTGTATAGGCATCAATTGCGCCCACAAACAAATTATGTGGAGAAGATAAGCGATTAAGAGACACATAATTCATGAGAGGATAAATAGACTTACTTGATAGATTGGAGAAAGAGTCAGCATAATTTCAAACGGTTTATCATTTACTTCAGCTGAGTATGTAACGTATGAATCAAGCAAAACCAAAGGCTTCTTATTTCGATGACCATGACCCAAATTTTGTGTTGGAGGTGGTTCAACAAAAACCTGTGTGTCATGTGTAGGTGCATTGTCAATAACTGCATCATTAACCGGTGTGTCAACGATAGAAGGTGTAGCAATTGCATTAGTATGATCACTTGGCTGCACAACCTCATCAGCTGTGTCGACCGCATGTTCAGAAGTAGAGTCATCAGGTAGAATAAGTACATCATCGATGAGAGTTATATTACTCGGACCTAACGAAGATGAAGAAGGAGTGTCCGCCTCCTCATTATCCAAATCGTGAGATTGTCGTAAAGAAGCAGAGTTTCAAATGGAATGACATTCTCTAGAAGTGCACATCTCTTGAGACATAAATTTGTTCCCTCTTGAGATCAAAAATCCCTTTTTCTGAAAGGATATCCGAGAAAAAGTCACCTTGAGCTACAATCAAAAAATTTGTCATGGGTTTTTGGAGTTTGAGAAACATTACAAGAGACATCAAAAAATCCGTACTTCTTCATATGATGGAGGACAATCATACACGTTTTGCATTCTAACAATGGTGACAGTTTGCAAATAATAAGATATGTAGCAGCTTGAATATTTTTTCCCCAAAACTTGATTGCTAAATTAGATTGAAAGAGAAGGGCTCGAGCAACATTAAGAATATGATGATGTTTCCTTTCAATTTTTCCGCTTTGTTGTGGTGTAAAACACAAGAAATATGATGCAGATCCCTGTATAAACACAAGAAATTCAGTTCCATTTTTCGTACGAACCATCTTGACTTTCTTATCGAACTCGCGATCAACCCAAACGATAAAAAATTTCAACACTAATGCCACAAATGATTTTTTCGAAGTAAATAGTCCACATAGTACGTGAGTAGTCATCGACTATATTGAGGAAATATTGGGATCATCATATAGACCTTGTTCCCAAACATCACAATGAATTAAACCAAATAAATCACCTGCTTTATTGAAACTCTCTGAAAAAGATAGATGTGGCTGTTTTTGCTTTGGAACATACATCACAGCAATCATCTAATTTGCTACTACTACGAGAAGAATAACCAGAATTTGATAACAAACTAAGATTTTTTTAAGAAGGATGCCCCATCCTTTGGTGCCATAAATCCCGAGTGTCTATCTTCGATATCGAACTTGCTTGACGAAGAACAAAATCGGTGAAATGATAAACCCATCACATGCTTGACCCACCCAATCAAAGTCTTTGAAACTTGGTCATGAATAAAACAAAACTCTCGAGTAAAAATCACAGTACTTGCAATAGCACGAAGTAACTAAGCTACCGAGATAAGTGTAATATGTAGAAAAGGTGCATAAGACACGTTTTGGGGAATTAATTTTCCTCCAAGAGATAATGTCCCGCGTTTTGTAGACAAAGCAAGACCACCATTAGTTATTCGGATAGACAATCATCAATGTTTCGGAGATCATCAAGTAATGATATATCCCCTGTCATTTGGTGACTTGCTCCGGAATCAACAATCAAGTCATATCGGCTATGAGTGCCAACTAAAAACAGTTGCCCGGTCTTACCTGATAATTTCTCACTCGGTGATGCATTTTTGCTATCGAAAGAACTAGCTAAATAACCCCACTAAACAGCTGCAAGAGAAGGAATACCCGATGAAAGAGTTTTAGGATTCATGTGGATGCTTGATTTGCGGTAGTTGTATGTTTGTTGGTACGACCCCTACCATGAGAAGAACCACGGCCACTACCCCGATAACATCCTCCACCAGTGTTTTGATCAGACCACCATTCGGGATAGCCAACAATTTTGAAGCATTGTTGTTTCTCATGCCCAGTACGACCACAATGAGTGCAGACTATAGTTTGCTAGCTACCAATGATGAAGCAGACAAACCAATTGCACGCTATGGTGACATTTTTCTTGAACAATTTGGAAATAAATTTGGCCAAGAGAAAGATCGGACAAACGAACAAAGAGATTAGATCTCGTGATTTCAAACTTATGGCTATCTAGTCCCATCAAAAGTTGATGAATACAAACTCCTTCTTGCTTTTCGGGGTATTGTTTCATCAAAATACAACTAATATGATCAAATAATCAAGTAAAAAATAATATCAAATCTATCTTATTGGAAGATTTCCATATTATTGCCTAATATCCATATTATTGCCTAATATCTCACCTAATAATTTACAAGGGTTCAATCAGAAGTATCAATTAGATTAACCATATATTATTGCAGCTTACAATACCTTAATATTTATGAAGAAATCTTTATGGAAAAAAAACTAACACAAATCCACACATCATTGTAAATATATGAAATAACAGAATGTGAAACTAACACAAACCACACATCAAGGAAAAAGCTACGTAATGGTTAATCTAATTGATTCTTCTGCAACATAGCAAGACTTTCGTATTGAATATATTCTCGTTGTAAAATATTTTGTTTTGCTTATACTAAATATGAAGAGTGCAAAGTATCTACCTAAATAACATAAGAGGTTGGCAAATTGATGATTACTTCTATGCAAATCTGAAATTCATTTTTATATTATTTAAATAAACCGAAAGCTACACTAAGAGCCTTGGCCTAATTACAGAAACCAAATCCATAAAAGTTGGTCATACCTGAGTTGGCTGAATTTGTGTGCTACAATTCGACGCCTTTATCACTTTGATTTTTATAGAACGACAAACAAAGAGATAAGTGTAAGAGTTATAAAGTAGTAAAATGTTGACTCGTTATATCACATTCTTACCATTAATATTGTATGTACGTAGTCTATCTTCTTGAGTATGTTAACAGGTAGATAAGTTAAAATGATGAAATACGTGAACTATATTTGACCACGATCAGGCCCGCCCTGGACTAAAGCCCAACAAGCATATGCTTTAGGCAGCAAAGTAAATAAATAAATTTGAGGGCATCAAATTAGAAAATATTTATTTTTAGTGGTTAAGCATAGATAGTTGTTTTGGTCATGCCCAGGTTCGACTCTCCATCTTTGTATCTGATTCTTTTTCGCTTTATCAATGTTCGTTAATCTTTTTTCTTTTTTTTTGTCGTTTGTCTTTCACTTTTTTTTATAATTGTTGTTTTAATTTGAACTAAAATATAGATTTTTTTAATCAACAATAATTTATAATCTAATCTTTTTTCTTTGTTCGTTTATTTCTTTTAACTAATTTGATTTTTTCCATTAATTATATTAAATTTTTACTTAAACAACCTAATTATCACTAACATAAGTATAGTTTTTTTTTTCATTTAGCTAAGCTATATACTCTATATATCTTTATAAATATGTAACTATGCTAGTATTAATTTTTTGCAATTCCATAAATCTGCTTAAACGAGGTATAGTTAAACATAAGTAAAATTAACGTTCAATACCAAATTGTTTAAATTTTGAATGAGAAACCATATCCATGATCACTTCTTTATCTCGTTATTTTATTACTTAACTAAATGAGTTGCAATACTTTTTATCTATTTATGCGATACTTTTTAATCATTATATATATCGGTATGTTATAAAATCATACATCAACAAAAATGTTTGTTGAGGTACATATAGCTACTCTAGACATTTATATTGTCAAAATTTATAGAAAGCATGTTTCTTACTACAACGATCTAATATTTAAATTTGGAGGTTTTTAAATGTTTTAGTAATCTTTACGTTTTGACAAACTCTTATATACGTGATAATGAAAAAATTAAAAATTTTATATTTTACACTATTCATAAAAAAAATAGGGTATCCAATTTTCAAATTGTTGTAAGCATCAGATTATTGTGGGCCGGCGCTGCCACGATAATTTGGTCTTTTGTTTTTGTTATCTAAAAAAAATTGCTACATATATATAACCTCATGAAATAATTGATCATGAAAACTTTACTTTTAATTTTTATTTAAGGATTAAATTCTTACTATAAAACGTATCTGTTTAATCTGGATAAAAAAAAGACCTGCATAAAAATATGTCTGTATATGATATTTTCAATGGATTTCAGACAAAAAACTTTTGTCAAAATTAAATAAATAGAAAAAATGCACTTATATAAATAGTTTATATTTACATATACATAGTGTTATCAAACTCTATGTTATGTATGTCAATTATATAAATAAATGTCAATTTATGTAACTGAGAAAAATAGTTTTAGTGGTAATGTTATTTTATAAATCCTCAAGCATTATAATTTTATCTTTGCTGATATAAGTGGAAAACAAAAGAATTTTATGATATGTATCGAATTTTGTTGATCTAATTATTGTTCTAGAAAAAACCTTCAAACAAAATAAAATAAAATAAAATAACAAAAAGTTTTAAAACAATTTCTCTCTCTTTTTGGATAACGACGACGAAGGGAGTGATGCTTCGGGAAGAAACTCTCCGATTATAATGAAATAATCTTAATTCTACCAGTTTGCTTACTCAATTTCACCTTCTAATCACATTTTCACCTAAACTTTGTCTTTTTATCGACCAATCAGTGGATAAACTTTCGGAAATAGGGAATTAAACGAAGATTAGTTGAGAAGAAGAGTTCTTTTGCCGATAAGCTTTCATACCAAAGCTTTTTCGATCTCATCTCAAAGATTTCTGTATTTTTTCAAACTCTTCTATGCTTGACTCGTTAGATTTTGGAATCATGGAAATTGTTATTTTGGTTTTCTTTGATCATCGCCACTTTCTCAAGTTTTGGCTATCTTTTTCTCCTATCTATTTCATTGTCGGTGAATTAATATCTTATCGCTTTCTCCGCCCTAGTTTTCTTTTCTCTTCTTTGGTTTCTCTTTCTTTCGAGGCAGATAGCTTAGCGCAAGCTCAAAGCACCATGGTTCTCGAGGAAGACGTAGTTATTGAACTTCCTTTGGGAGGTCAATATTCGTCTACTACAAAAAATCAGCTTAGTTTAATCGGTAGACTTCTCAATCATCATCAACAAACAACCACAAAAATGATAAACATATGATAACAGGATTTTACACTACTTTCCAAATCCTATTACACTAAGATGTTGATGTAGTATAATAAGTGTCAATCTAAGTGGGATGAACAATGAGAATGTGATAGACTATTCTATTTCAAGTCAAATCGATTTAATGATTTTGTTATCCATCAACCTAAAAGAGCAATATAAACAGTAGAAAACGAAAATATAAGGTAATTAAGAAAAACAAGAACATATTTCTAGAAATTTAAAGCAGCGGAACAAAGCAAAGTGAAAATAGAAAATCAAAAGGTGCAAAGAACTAAGCAACGAAAGAGAAAGAGGGGTGGAGATCATGGACCAGCGGTTGATTAAAATCTACTAAGTTACTTAACAAAACTCAATCGGAGCGGATCTCTAGGCGGTAAGTTTATAGCTAACGAGTCCACTCTCATGGCAAACAAGCTCAGAAAAGGTATCAACATACCTTATCGTCATACGCGTTTAACAACCTAACTAGCATGCAGCAACAACTAAATGGAGCCTAATAAACACCTTAGACATTCAATCTCTCTAGCTAAGAATGTAAATTTTTGAAACGGTTAAATCGGACAATTCATTACACCTTTCAAGTGCTAAAATGTCTAAGAACAAATTTCAATTGATCAGAAAGAAATAAGCATTAACAACACCAAAACAGAAGAGATCTAAGCTAATCTACTCTTAAGCAACCTATAAAACTTAAGTTCCACGCTGGTCTAATCCTAGCTAATCTACTCTGAAGTCATTGGTGAAACGATCAAAGAAAATAACAAAGTGAATGTCATGATCAGAAGACTTGGAATGAAAAATACTAGAATCAAATTAAACAGAAATTGCATCAATATGACATAGATCTAAAAAGTGCTGAAATTAGAGAGATAAAAATGAAATCTTAAGGTTTCTTGTTCTAGCGGTAAAAATTAGAAAACTCTGTTTGTAACATCAAAAGGGTATTTATGCTCAGACCCCCGCTAAACCTAAAGAATAGAAAATTAACAAAACTACTCGAGACTCTAGCATACTCAGCCCATTAACTGTAGTGGCCCATTGACAATTCGAGTGGTGAGATCCAACTTAGTTTGGCCCAAAATGTGAAGTGGCCCATCGAGTGTGAAGTAGGGTTGAGAATGTCTTCGAGTGTGTACTTGAGTGGTGGCTATCATGGTTGCGCGTGAAGACTCGAATGACAAATCAAGTGGCAGAGCATGGAGATGCATGTGATTGCGTCTTTAAAATGGCAGTGGCGGCTCGAGTTCTAAATCGAGTGGTGGCTAGATTCAAAGCTAAAATCAAGTCAAAGACAACAACGTAGACTCGGGTATGAAAAAGGTAGTAGATGTGTTAATCTCGAGTGCAACTTTGAGAGACGGTGGTGCTATGCTCGAGTGCAACTTTGAGTGGTGGTGGTCGACTCGACATGTTGCTCTCTTAGCTGCTTCCTATGTTCCTTTCTTGCACTCCAGTCAGGTTCATAGCATCACGTCCATTATTGCACCCAAAACGCTCCAGAAAGGCTCTAAAGTACCTAAAATCACTCCATATACATCATGTATGAAATACTATGCAATGTATGCACTATGAACCTAAAAGAACTCTAAAGTGGTGCAAATGCTATGAATATGAATGCAAAATAATACCTCTAGAATATGTTAAAATGCAGACATATCAACTCCCCCAAACTTAGTATTTGCTTGGCCTCAAGCAAATGCATGGATCTAAGAAGGAAGAGAGGTTGAATACACAGGGAAAACCATACTTAAAACAAACAACCTGACAGATTGAGAACCGTAATCCATTAGTGAACTTGAACTCTATTGGAATGATCACAGTGTACTCGCTTACAAGCTTAGCATCCAACTTAAGGTGTCTATCAGAACACAAACTTGATTCCTTATTTCAACTTCCACCTTCTTAACAAGACTTAATTCAATTAAGCACATTTATAACTTCTTTTTTTAGTTCTAATTTTAGCACAAGCTCATGGTTATTAGGATCCACAACCGATCAAAGGTCTACATCACATCCTTTTTTAGGATCCGCAAATGTAAGAGGGTTGCTCATTTCCTACTCTCATCTTTCTCAGTGAGACATGAAAACGTACAAGTTTACGCACATTTTCCGCTCACCTTAGGCATCATTGAATGAGTTGCATTTCTAAGAATATAACATTTAGTTCAAGTCAAGTAAAACTCGAGGAAGGAAGGCATTCAATGCATCTCAAGCCCCTAGATTGGCAATTAAAGTTAATTAGAAGGAATCAAATCAGGTTCTTCCAAGATACAAATAAATGCTCCCGAGGTGGAAGATCTACCTTTTAGCTTTCAAAAGATAGCAAACCGCAAATTCAAAAATTCACTATGGTTACTAGCCAACAACCTAGTATAATCGTCTATCCTAAGCAAGATAATTCTGTAAAACACAAATGCAACTAAACTCGATGTTGTATGAATGCAATGCAACTACATGAACACACTGTTTTTGCGGAATGCATTTTCGAATTCTTTCAATTTTTTATGGTTTTTCTATGTCTTAAATGTCATGCTATGCAATGAAATATCCTGAAATGAAAAATCTTTATGGATTTCTATATGCCTTACATGAATGCATGGTCTAAATGGAAAATCAAACTAAGAAGCACAAAAAACATGATTAATCTCCTCTAGGACCATCCCCCAAACTTAAATCACACAGTCCTTTGTGTGCATAAAAGCTTGAAGGTGAATCCTAGATCATCAACAAAACAAAATAAAAAGGTGCAGTCGTATTATCAATGAAAAGAGTGGAGTGGTACCTTCTACAAATCATTTTAATGGACTCGACCTCAATCCAACCGAGTTGGTGCTCGAGTTAGAATTTTCTGGCAACACAGAGTTGGGAATTTGACCCTTTGTTGACCGAGTTCCAGGGTCGAGTTGGAGGGTTTCTGCCATGAATCTGCTCCACTCGACCTTTTTCCAATGTTTGGCCTATTCTCCATGACCTGAAACACACAAAAACACATAAGAAACAAAAAAAACTGCAGAAAATTGAGAAAAATGATACAAGCCTTAGGATGCTTCTCTACTAAGTTGATAGAGAACGTTCAACTAGCACTTATACTCTCAAAACCCGTCTAACTCTCATGTTATTGACTCATGTGCTCTCCCCACTTGTTTATTAACCTAAAGTTGATAGAGTACGTGGAACTAGCACTTATAGTCTCAAAAACCATCTAACTCTCTTGTTACTGACACATGTGCTTTTCACCACTTGTTTAGTAATCATAAGTTGAGAGAGAACGTTTAACTAGCACTTATACTCTCAAAAACCATCTAACTCTCTTGTTATTGACTCATGTGCTTCTTACCACTTGTTTAGTAGGCTTAAGTTGATAGAGAACGTTGAACTAGCACTTATACTCTCAAAAACGGTCTAACTTTCATGTTATTGATTCATGTGCTTCTTACCACTTGTTTAGTAAGTTCAGTTGATAGAGAACGTTGAGCTAGTACTTATACTCCCAAAAACCGTCTAACTCTCATGTTATTGACNACCTTAAGTTTATAGAGAACGTTGAACTAGTACTTATACTTTCAAAAAATGTCTAACTCTCTTGTTATTGACTCATGTACTTCTCACCACTTGTTTAGCAACCTTAAGTTATACACTGAAAAACTGTCTAACTCTCTTGTTATTGACTCATGTGCTTCTCACCACTTTTTTAGTAACCTTAAGTTGACAGAGAACATTGAACTAGCACTTATAGTCTCAAAACCCGTATAAG
>OVBA01000089.1:0-105388 GCA_900406435.1 Lepidium aucheri | reverse complement strand
AACAAAGAACCTATTAAACCTACAACAAATAACCTATTAAACCTACAACAATAAGACATATCCATCTCACAAAACCTAAAACAACTGATAAGTAAACCTACAACAAAGACCTCACTAAAACCTACAACAAAGAACCTATTAAACCTACAACATTGAAACTATAAACCTACAACAAAAGAAAACTGAGTCGACAAATAAGACATATCTATTCCACAAAACCTACAACAACTGATCAGTGAACCTACAACATATACTTCAGTAAAACCTACAACAACTAACTAATAAACCTACAACAAAGTACCTATTAAACCTACAACAAAAGAAAACTAAGTCGAAAATAAGACATATCCATACCACAAAACCTACAACAAATATCTCAGTAAAGCCTACAACAAAACAATAATAAATCTACAACAAATGAAACTGAAAACCTACAACACATGGCCGAAAACCTACAACACTAGGACAATTTTCCGCGTTTTTTCTCTTTGTTGACGTGGAATTATTCATTAATGGCAGTTTCGTAAAAAAAAATTTCCCAAGCGAACAGGGTAAAACGGGATAGAAAATACCAAAAAGAGTAAAATTATAATTAAAATCTTTTTGAACTATTGTGGTCAATATTGGATGACAAAAAACTATTCTAGTAATTTACCCTATAAAATAACCACAAAATTTATTTGTTAGCAATATTCTTAACAATAGTTTTTTGTCAATATTTTAAATATTTATATAGATTTATTTGTTGACATTTTCCTACGAAGTAAAGAAAAATGAATTTGGACACTAAAATGAGGTACCATTCCAAAGAAGAATTTATATAGTTCTAAGCATGAATTGAACTATTTATGAGTTAATCGTTTGAATGAATTGGAGTCGGATGCTATATTTATATATTTAATTGTTGAAATTTTCCTACGAAATATAGCAAAATGAATTTGGACACTTAAATGAAGTACCATCCCAAAGAATATAATATATAGTTCTGTAGATAAATTAAACAATCAATGAGTTTAATATTTGGATGAAAAATGAATTAGAGTCAAGAGGCTTGAAGTTACGTGCGGGCACAAAAGTCACCGACTGACTACTTCACATAAACAATAATCAGATAATTCCACATTTGTGTTGAAGAATACAGTTGATATGATATTGTCTTCTTTAGTTTGATTATTTTATTTCTCTGTTCCGGTTAACTTGTATGTCAATTTTCCATGGTGTACAAACAGTATGATGAAATTTAATCTAGAAAATTGGGAGCCAGTGAAGCAAAATGCAAAGGGGCAAAATGACTCATTCAAAAATGAGCTAGTTTCTGTCTTCTTTAAGTAGTGTACTTTTCCCTCCTAGCTTCTCCAACCATTGAAGTAGCAGAGAAGGGGAGAGCAAGAGAGAAACTTTTCTCTTCTCTTCAAACTACAAAGGTGCTCCAGATTCTTGTGTTCATTCTATATACTCTTTTTATGTTCTTCACAACTTGTGTTAATGCTTGTTTGCAAGATATTGAGGTTTCTTCTACTACAAGTAACAGAGACATTGTATTCATATCTTTCTTGGCTTTTCAGGTTTTGACGGCGTGAGGAGTTGCTGAAGAAATGGCGTCATGGACCTCATCCCAGTTCCTATATGAAGAAACCAAGCCATGTGGTATTCTGTTCCTCGAAAAGTTTAAGCGGTCGGGAAGACTCTCCTTCAAGCAATACCAAGCTCTTGTCTTTATCTTGACCTTTGTCGCCTATATCGCCTTCCATGCTGCCCGAAAGCCCAATAGCATTGTCAAAGGAACGCTTTCTGCATCAACAATCAAAGGCGGATGGGCTCCTTTTGATGGACCCGATGGAACAGCCTTGCTCGGACAGATTGACTTGGCTTTCCTCTCTGTCTATGCGGTTGGGATGTTTGTGGCAGGTCACTTGGGAGATCGTTTGGATCTCAGGACGTTTCTGACAATCGGTATGATCGGGACTGGCCTTTTCACAGCACTCTTTGGGGTGGCGTTCTGGTCGGGTTTCCACAGCTTCTACTATTTCTTGGCGGTTCAGGTTTTGGCCGGATGGTTTCAGTCAATAGGTTGGCCTTGTGTTGTGGCTGTGCTTGGGAATTGGTTCGACAAGAAGAGAAGAGGAATGATTATGGGTGTTTGGAGTGCTCACACTTCGCTTGGTAATATCACAGGGTCTCTGATCGCATCTGTGCTGCTTAGATTTGGGTGGGGATGGTCGTTTCTTGGCCCAGCTTTGTTGATAACGTTTCTAGGGATCATTGTGTACTTCTTCTTGCCAGTGAACCCTCCCACTGTTGCGGCTGAGAGAGATGGAACTGAAATTGACTCCACCATGAGGCTCGGTGACACCATTACAGAGAGCTTTTTAAGTTCTAGAATGAATACTGGACTTGACAGAAACGCAATCGGTTTCTTGGCCGCTTGGAAAATTCCAGGTGTTGCTCCTTTTGCCTTCTGTCTCTTCTTCACAAAGTTAGTCTCATACACTTTCCTCTACTGGCTTCCTTTCTACGTCAGCCACAACAGTATGTTTCTCTTCATCTCTTTTGCCTTTAAACTCTGGAGTTTTAGCCTTAATAATACTTATTGTCTGGTTTACTTGATGCAGTGATCGGAGGAGAGTATCTGTCAGAGGAGACATCAGGAAAGTTGTCTACAATCTTCGATATTGGAGGCGTGGTAGGAGGAATATTAGCCGGATACATCTCTGATCAACTCGATGGCAGAGCCATCACAGCTGCAGGATTCATTTACTTGGCAATTCCATCACTTTTCCTCTACAGAATCTACGGACATATGTCAATGACCATCAATGTCATCCTCATGTTCACATCAGGAGTCTTCGTCAATGGACCATTTGCTCTCATCACAACAGCTGTCTCAGCTGATCTAGGGACACACAAATCTCTCAAAGGCAATGCCAGGGCTTTGGCTACAGTTACAGCTATTATAGACGGTACAGGATCAGTCGGTGCAGCAATTGGACCAGCCCTTACCGGTTACATCTCTGCCATTAGCTGGGACGCTGTGTTTTACATGTTAATGACTGCAGCTTTGATATCTGGATTATTGCTCTCTAAGCTTATCATAGCTGAAGTGAAAGCTCTATTGTTTGGATCATCTGACGAAGACGAAGTGGCTGCTGCATCATCATCATCTAAAGCTCCCATTAATGTCCTCCTATGAGTTCTTTTTGCCTTTTAAGTTCATTGACAATTTCACAAGAGAGAAACTTTTTTTCCTTTTAAAGTTCGTTCTTTTCTCCAGTTGTCTTCAATTCTAAGGTTGAATGAAAATAAAATTCCCTAGTATGATTGTCAAATTTCATTGAACTTACAATTCAACCCAAATGGTTTTGCAATAAAACCGATTAAATCGGCTGAAAATTGCAGAAATCGGAGAAAAAAATCTTCATTAGTTGTATTTAATAGTCAAATTTCTATGAATTTACCATCCCACACATAACCCTCAAATTATCGAAAGAACAAAAAGTAACAAAAACAGTGAATCAACCGCTAGAATTTAAACGTCGTCTCTACTTTTGGGCTTGCGATATTTCTCTTCTAACTGCTTAGCCATTGAAACGGCACAGTTTCCAAGCTGCTTGATGTTAGGAACTTTGTAGTTCTGAGCAACGTAGATCCCGCAGACTGTTCCCATCATGAAAGTGAAGCTGCTCCTTATTATTCCCATCTCCTTCTCAAACCCTAATCGGGAATTTTTCTTCTTAGTGTTTTTGAATTAGAGAGAATGATCGGAGATTCGAAGATCTAAAAGACAGCGAAATTTCCCGAATGTCTTGGGAATTCTGGAAGAGAAGTCGAAGATCCATTATTGGGCCTATAGGGCTATTGGCCCAAATATAATCATGGGCTCTCTGAAAACCCATTAAACAGTTTTGGTTAACTTCAAATTTGTTGGCGTGTCAAAATCAAATTATTTATTTATTTATTTTTACGAGTTTTTTTGACGTGATATAACTTTTTTTTTTTCTGCAAGCATATGTTGAAAATTAACCCCAGGAAAAAAAGAAACATTTGTTGACCGTATCACTTTATTTTCATTAATTAATACTTTCTTCCTGGAAGAAATCGATTTTTGCTCTTTCTACTTTTCCTTCTTCTCTCGATCAAGAGAAAAAACACGGTGCCAAAGAGAGAATTTTCCAACCGACAGTTTTGCGGATTCAGGTTTTCCTTCAATTCCACCGATTTCTAGAACTCTGATCTTTGCTTCTATCTGCATTTCCTCCTCTGATTGTTCGTTAAATTTGAATCTTCCCAGCTCATTTCTGTTTCTTCGATTTTGGATTTCTTAAGATGTTTCTTAATGGTTTGATTTTGGAATTACGGGATCATATACCTTTTCTTAGGGGGAATTGGGATTTTGTACTTTGACTTCTCCAGCGCAGATTCTATCCCTTTGAAACAATCCAATTTTAAAGTTATCTGCTGCTATGGAGCTCAATTGTCTGTAGATTCTATAAAAATCTTTCCTCTTTTTATAAATGATTGATGTTTTTGTAATTTGTATATTTTTTGTGTGATCAAATACTAAGGTGATTCGTGTCAAGGTTTTTTCACTTGGTATATGGTTGTTTTGTCTCGTCCAAAGTCTTATATTGATGAGAGATTGTGTTGCTTCAGGTGGAATCATGTTAATATGACTAAATGAGATTTTGGGGATTAAGTTTAAGTGGGAAGGCTGTTATAGTTCCTAATGGGGATAAGATACTTGCCGGTCTCGGTAGCTTCAACAGCTGTGAGCTTTGTGGGCCTTCAAGTCTGGACAGAGTTGTCTCTAGATAGACTTAGAGCAGATGGGCTAATAGCCAAGAACATTTCTTTGGGAGACTCTGAGCATGCGCTTGAGCTACTTCTTGGTTCTTACTTAACAATTGCGCTGCTGACAAATTTTGTGCTCAATGTGTATATTCTTCTCGTACTTTCTCTCAAGGTAAGATTAACATTTACTACTGGAATGTAACTGGAAGTTATGGCTTTTTTAAAACTAGCTTTTGCAAACCTCATGTCGTCGTAGGCCCCCAACTTCATTAGATTATTTCAAGCACCTTTATAAGCATTCCTCATATTTTCTAGACTGAGCTTTTTTTGCCTCGTAATCTACAATCGTCACCAGTACATACGTGTTTTTATTACTCCAATTTTATAATCGCTTTCACTTGTCACCGCTGATCTCTATTCTGTTGGAAAGAGTCCAATTTATAGTTATTAGGTTGGTTAGTAAAAAACTATACAATTAGTTTGTCACCTGCGAATAAAGTAATGTACATAGGAACCAGTTCTTCTTAATTTGTAAAAGTCAAACTCTTGTTCTGGCTAGTTGAAGGTTTTGCATGAAAGAAAACACAAGAAGATGCAGCTTCATACTATTCGTTATCATAGTGATGTACACAGGCTTGTTATATACTTATTGTTTAATTGATTCTGGATATGTTTTGTGACCATTTTCTGTGGTTCTATTGTCTCTTACATATTTTCTGCAGACTCTATTTTTTGGAGATTTATATGACGTTGAAAGTAGAAAGTTGGTGGAGCGCCTTGCCAATTACATCATTTATAAGGTAGCTGTTCTTACATTACTTGAGAACTAGACTGCAACATACAATAACTACATTCTTTGTTTTGTATGAGATATTCTTGGTATTTCCATTACTAATTATCTTAACAGCTGCAGAAAAATTAATGAAATATACTTATATAGTGGCAGAGTTACAAAAAGTGTAACAAAATTAGGTTGAGAGAGGTCTTTACTTTGACAAATGATACCACTACCTTTTCTACTTCATTTTTTCTTGTACTTTGCATCTTTGTTGAATGTTTTCGTAGTTTGACTTATGTGCAGATATATGTATGTATTCTGGGTGTTAATAAATTAAACATTTCTTTAATCCTCTTGTCCATAGGGTACATTTCTACCACTGGTGATTCCCCCAACAATATTTCAGGGTGTACTGTGGACAGTTTGGTTGACTGTTCTATGCACTTTAAAGGTATGAAACCTCTAGGCATTATTCATTTACGATAAAAAAAATTCTGAATCATCTTTTCTAAGCACCCTAGTGTGTATCTTCTAATGTCATGTAGATGTTTCAAGCTTTGGCTAGGGACCGCCTTGAAAGATTGAATGCATCACCTTCTTCTACACCTTGGACATACTTTCGCGTGTATTCGGTGTTGTTCTTGGTTCTCTCAGTTGATATGTTGTGGTATGTCCTAAACCTTGTGATATAGTGTCAAATATACAATTTCTGCGAGCTCTATCTTTTTAGGAACGTAAACTAGAGAAGTATGTCTTCTTTTTAGTTTGTTTCTGGGCTCCAAATTAACGTGATGCAAAACTTAGGTAATATTTATTATCGAAGGGTAAACTTTTTGACTACAGTGCTGAAGTTCTTAATTTATTTATGAAAATTGGTGCTCCTGGAAGTTGATCTCGATCCTATACTGACGACTGACACCCTAGTTATGTTATAGGATTTGAGTAGAATTTTTTTAGATTCACCCTAATCCTTAAAAGAACTTCATAAACTTTCTTTTATTTTATGCCATACTGTATAAGAGATGTTACCCTGAAATTACATCTGTGTTTGAACTCTGCTTCAAGACAAAAGTAAACTGAGTGAAAATGAAAACGTCTGAGTTTATTTTTGTGGAGTGCAGTCCAGTGTGGGAATTTCCGTTGATCTCTTGGTGGGAAGAATGTTTTCTATTCTAGTTACCAATTTGAAGTTCATGTCAGGATGATATTGTAAGTAATAGGATGTGCTTTTCTCCTCCAATCTTGCAGGATCAAGCTTTCCCTTATGACATACAGTACAATAGGTTCCTCTGTGTATCTCTTGTTACTTTTTGAGCCATGCAGTATAGCTTTTGAGACCTTGCAGGTACTGTTTTAGCAGTTGTCTTCTGCGTCTTACTTGCTGTCTTGCTTTTGTAGCCATGGTCAATAAATTATAGTGCTGATCGAATTTTTCTGCAGGCGCTGTTAATTCATGGGTTTCAACTGCTTGATATGTGGATCAATCACTTAGCAGTCAAGAACTCGGACTGCCAAAGATCAAAATTTCTTGATTCCATGACAGCAGGTCTTTCCTTTTCTGGTGTTATGCTAATGTCTTCTAGTAGATTTTCGGAATGCATACCTGTAAAAACTTTTGTCTATTGGAACTTCACATCTCAAGGTACATTCTTACCTTTGGATAGGCTCACTGTTGGAATGGAAGGGACTCCTCAACCGTAACCTTGGGTTCTTCCTGGACATGGCTACTTTGGTAATGGCACTAGGTCATTATGTGCACATTTGGTGGCTGCATGGCATTGCTTTTCATCTGGTGGATGCTGTTTTGTTTCTCAATATACGTGTAAGTTTTAATTTTGACTTCGCTTTTTAAAAACAGTGTCACTCTCTCAGTAATTTAATACTAGGCACCACATTCTTCTTCTTTTTTTTTTTTTTTGGTCAAATTAGGCACCACATTCAATTGTTGTATCTCTTACGGGGTTTTATGTTTGGGATTGGCAGGCATTGCTTAGTGCAATTTTGAAACGAATAAAGGGGTATATTAAACTGAGAATAGCTCTGGGCGCTCTCCATGCAGCCCTCCCTGATGCAACTTCTGAAGAGTTACGGGGATATGATGATGAATGTGCTATTTGTCGGGTATGCTTCTGCCATAGAGTTGTTTTCATAGATCTTTTCTATACCTCAAATTCTTGGATACATTATGAATGGCAGGAACCTATGGCCAAGGCTAAAAGGCTTCACTGCAACCACCTTTTTCATCTTGGATGCCTACGATCCTGGTGTGCTTAGCTACATACTGAGAGCCTCATGTATTTATAACTGAAACTGCTTATTCTAATGTTTTTTTTTGTTCTGGTAGGCTGGATCAAGGTCTAAATGAGGTTTATTCTTGTCCTACATGTCGTAAGCCTCTTTTTATGGGTAGAACTGTAAATGAGGTGAACCCTCGCACATTGGAAGTCTCAAGTGATGAGCAGTTAGCCCGTCAGCTTGAAAGACAAAACAATCCTGCACATGCGTTAGCCACTGGATTATTTCCTCCCGAGATGCCAAATTCCGTCGAAAATGATCCTTCGAGGTTCATTTCGTTCTCTGTTCATGATTTTTCATTTAGTACATCAAAGTAACAACTTCTTTGAAAACTAACGATTATTTTCCTGAAAATCCTTGATTTTAGTGCTGATATACCAAATTCTCTTTGCTTTAAACTTAGAACAACATTAAGGTATTTTGGATAGTAAGTAATATTTGGATTGTGAAGACCACTATTGGTCTGGTTTCATGAATTTACTTTTTAAAATATGCATTTTAAACTGGATTGTACGAGTCCTCATCCTTTCCAATTAAAATATAGGAATCTAGGATTGGATCCAGGCTGGCTACAGACATGGTCAGGTCAAGGTGTTGATGTTGCCGGTCCCTCTACCACTTCCAGGTCTGTTGGACTGGGGCGGGTTCAGATGATGATGAGACATCTTGCATCTGTTGGGGAAAGCTATGCTCAAACTGCACTTGATGATACTGCTTGGAGTCTATGGCCTATGAACCCTTCACAAGCATCCACTTCTTCTACAACCGTACCTCCTGGTATTGGTGGGAGAACAGGTGGTGTGCATCTGAGAACTGTATCAAACTTGACAAATGAAAGCTTGGCAAATATACTAGCTATGGCGGAGACAGTAAGGGAAGTCATGCCACATGTACCCGATGACATTATTTTCCAGGTAAATTGAAGTGCATAATAGATATTCTGTAAGCTTTGGCGAGAAGTGCTTACGTGGTTGAGTTGGTGAGCCATTTAGATAGTCTTCTGCATTGACTCAGAGGAACGGGAGTTCAAAGTTCTTATATTTATATCTGAATCAATTTTCATCGCTTTATTTATGTGGTCTATTTGCCTGAACACATCATCGGTTACTTTTTATCTTGTTTGCCATAAGTGATGAAGATTATAACAGGATTCCTAATTGTCTAGTTTTAGAATTCTCATGACCTGATATTAGAACCTTTTGCGTTTCAATCTCTTGCAGGACCTGCAGAGAACAAACTCTGTTGCTGTTACGGTGAACAATCTTCTCCAGATGTGATGATAGTTTGTGTAAAAATACTGAGCACTTATGAGCAGTTCCATTTCAACCTTAGGTATAGATTAGTGATTGGAGGACCTATCTTTAAGTCTTATACACCACCCAAATATTCCAAGCTTTACCCGCTGTACATAGGAGGCATTGTGCATCAGTCTTTGCTATAGAGAAGAAGAGCTGTGGTGTATAACTTCTGTTCATTGGTCTCTTGAGAAAAAATTAGTTTGGATGTTTACAAAAGGTGATGATGCCGTGGTGGTCTGGAGATATCTTGTCGCCGTCTGACCTCGGCTCCAATCCTGAGGTAGAGTAACCACTCTATGCAGCTCTTCTTATGGCTGCTTTTACCTGTATAAGAATATGTACTTCAAAATAAATAGAAGTAAATCAAAGAATACTGTTATTGATCCAGTAGCCTTGTTATGTACTTAGTATATCATCAAATGTGTAAACTCCTTCCTTTCGTCCGGAAAGTATCACCATAGTTGTATACCCACACTGATAAACTTAAATCATCGTCCAACAATTACTAAATTCATAATTTATGCAGCCTCGATTGGAAGTATGATTACTATAGATAAAGTAGAGCAAAAAAACAGAAAAAATAAAGTAGACAAATGATATACTATAAGGCGGTCCGAATAATGATGATATATAAATTCAAAAATCTCCTCGATATGATCCATGAGAGACAAAAGAGACAGGGTCATCTATGATAAAGAAGCCATACACACACACATCAGCATAAGTTATGATTAACATATAAAATTTAATCGATGAAACCAATAAAGATATAACTTGACATTCAATTTTCAGAACCATTTCGATTATACTATACTATATAATCGATATAGAAGTAGATTATGGTTGAGACTTTTAACGCAACTTCAAGCAGAAAAGATTTAAGACCAGATTGTTTCTTATGAAGTAAAGCAACTTTCTTTTTGTCGCCCATGCCGTGTGTAAATTGCTATGACAAAAGAGAACCAGTTTTGTCCGATTTTAATACGCTTCTACTATCTAGTTGGTTCGACAAAGATTATACTTATGTTCATAGTGCATTAATTCGAATAGTCTGTTGTTAGTTAATACAGTAATGAGCTTAATCCCGACCAAGAAATGATAATTAAATGATAAACTGGTGATTTGTTCCCACATTCTTATGCACATGTTTCCATGTCGTATCCTCAGTCTTTGCATTTCAACGTTCTTTCTTTCAAATTTAATTTGCATACTTTTTTGCCTCTTTTTTCTTATATTATTTTTTGTAAGTATTAATTAATAGATAAACAACAAAAGCGTACACTGGCACATTAAGGCGGTACAATATAATTATATGAAAGTTTTCTATTTTTTACAGAAAGAATAATTAAAAGTTTCTTCTTTTATTTGTTTCCAACTAATTAAAGGCTTCTTCTTTCGTGTACAAACTTAATTATGGTAAATTATAAATTTCAATAATGCATTACTTTTTTAAAAAATAACGCCAAAGGAAACAATAATTAAAAAATCCCGTGTGCCTCATTTTCTACTGTCTTGTAAGAAATTTAAAAACCCACACTGACACTTCAATACATTGCTTCGCTTTCTCTACCGTTTCGATTCTCTCCAAAATCATGTCAAATCCGTAATCTTTTCTGATCAAATTAATAAACGGAATAAAAAGTTCGACTTTATGGCGGCGAGTTGTTCTTTATTCGCATCCTTGCTCCTCAGCTTCCTTCTTCTCTCTGGCGTGTCTCTCGCGGCGGACCCTTTCGTCTTCTACGACTTCAAAGTTTCTTACATCACTGCTTCTCCTCTCGGCGTTCCTCAAAAGGTTTGGTTACGTTCTAAACCTTTTTTCCTGGAAATCTCGAGCTTTGTGTTTTAATAAAGGGTCTAGCTTTTAATTGAGAGACTTTTAATGCGTCTTAGTATGCTTCAGTTTTCAACAACTCGTATTCGTACCTCTGGATCTAACTGTTCAATGCGTTTGAGGTAGTTATCGCAAGTGTTTATCTTTATTTGGTTTGGGCGAGTGATGAGTTCTTCTATTTCTGCGTCCTGGTAAATGCTAAAGTTGGTCATTGGAGTTGTTTTAACCGCGTTACCATAGGCACTCAAGATCGTGTTTTACTTGGGTTTAGGTATTTAATTAATGGTTCCTTTTGTTTAAAAATGTTGATTGACATAAAAAAAGATTGAATATGTTTAAAAGCTTTCTTTGATTGGGTGTTAATTTCGTATATTCAGGTTATAGCCGTCAATGGGCAGTTTCCAGGACCTCTGCTTAATGCTACTACTAACTACAATGTTGTTGTCAATGTCTTCAATCATCTGGATGAGCCTCTCCTCTTGACTTGGTGAGACCAAGAGCTGTCTCTTTTACCTCCTTATCACATGAGTTTCTAAAGACTAATATGCTTCTTGGGTTCTTCTATTTTGTTTGTTGGAAAAGGCCTGGCATCCAAATGCGGCATAACTCGTGGCAAGATGGTGTTCGTGGCACAAACTGCCCAATTCCTCCTAGATGGAATTTTACTTACCAATTTCAAGTGAAAGATCAAATTGGAAGCTTTTTCTATTCCCCTTCACTCAACTTTCAGAGAGCATCTGGGGGTTATGGTCCCATCATAGTTAATAACCGGATCATTATTCCTATTCCTTTCCCAAAGCCTGACGGTGAACTCATCTTCATGATTGGTGATTGGTATACTCAGGACCATAAAGTATGTAATCATCAGTGTGGTCTTTATTATTTTTCCCCTTTTGTTCTTTTGTAATATATATACCTGAAGCAGTGTTGTTTCTCAGGCGTTAAGGGAAATTGTTGACTCTGGGAAAGAACTTGGGATGCCAGATGGAGTCCTCATCAATGGGAAGGGTCCTTACAAGTATAACAGTAGTGTACCTGATGGAATTGATTACTTAACCTTTCATGTTGACCCAGGTAATTTTGCTTTCACTTTGTCTTATGAGACCTATGGCTCTTCTCATGTGACTTTCCTCTGCATCTTATCAACATTTTCTCTTATGAGTTGCCTGTGTTAGATCCCTAAACTCAGTTGTGTTTTGAGATTTTCCTTTTCCTTGTTTTCTTGTAGTGCTTACGACATGAGTAATTGTTGCATATAGTTGAACAAAGATGGTACTTAAAAGTTCACAATTTCATTCTTTAGGAGAAGTTTAAGAAGAGTTGTTGAGAGTCGTCCTTTTTGGTACTGTAATTCATTAGTTTGCTATAATGGTGTTATATTTTGCAGGAAAAACTTACAGAATCCGTGTTCACAATGTTGGAATCTCAACAAGCTTGAATTTCAGAATTCAGAACCACAATTTGCTTTTGGTAGAAACCGAGGGTCACTATACCTCACAGGCGAACTTTACTGATTTTGATATTCATGTTGGACAGTCTTATTCTTTCTTGGTAACCATGGACCAAAACGCCACAAGTGACTATTACATTGTTGCCAGTGCTAGATTTGTAAACGAAACAGTTTGGCAAAGAGTCACTGGTGTTGCCATTCTTCATTATTCTAATTCCAATGGACCTGTTTTTGGCCCTCTACCAGTTCCAAAAACAGATGTATCTAGCCCATGGTCAGCAATGAACCAGGCAAAGGCTATTAGGTTTGGTTTCGTAAATTTTTGTGGTGCAAGTGCATATAAATGTTCCCCTTCTTGTTGCTACAACTAGATTTTTGTTCCAGTGTAGCTAACTCTTTTGATTACAGGCAAAACACATCTGCTAGTGGAGCTCGTCCAAACCCGCAGGGATCATTTCACTATGGTCAAATAAACATCACTAACACATACATTTTGAGAAGTTTGCCTCCAACAACAATTAACGGGAAACTTCGCGCTACACTCAACGGGATTTCATTTGTGAATCCAACTACTCCAGTGAGGCTTGCAGATCTCAATAAAGTGAAAGGAGATTATAAGCTGGACTTCCCTGACAGACCTTTTAACAGACCTCCTCGTTTGGACAGATCTATGATCAACGCAACATACAAGGGCTTTATACAAGTTGTTTTCCAGAACAACGACACCAAGATCCAGAGCATCCATGTTGATGGCTATTCATGTTTTGTTGTCGGGTACAGTAAACCATTGCACCTTGCCATTTATTCGTGTTTCTTCAACTAATATCTAAAATTGTGTTGATGTACCATGTTATCCAGTATGGACTTTGGTATCTGGTCAGAAGACAAAAAGGGTTCATATAACAACTGGGATGCCATCTCAAGAAGCACAATAGAGGTTCATACACTTTAGTATCGCTCACTTTATTCTGATCTGTAGGATTTCTTAATGGTGTTCGTTTTACTTAGGTATACCCAGGGGGATGGACGGCTGTACTTATTTCCCTTGACAATGTCGGAGTTTGGAACATTCGAGTAGAGAATCTCGATAGATGGTATCTTGGTCAAGAAACTTATATGCGGATCGTTAACCATGAAGAGGATGGAACGACAGAGGACGTTCCCCCTGACAATGTCCTTTACTGTGGTGCCCTTGAGAACTTACAGAAGTATTCATTTGAAACTTTGGTCTCTCCCTCTATGTACCTTTGATTAAATGGTGAGAATTTTTAACACTCTTCATTGATTGTTGCAGGACACGACACCACTCAGCTGCAACATCTATATTAGGTGGACACTGGAAGCTAATGCTAATGGTGTTGCTCGCCACGATTTTCACATTTTGCTAAGCCTTTTGATCTTTGTGCTGTTAATTGACCGAATGAGTCATGACTGAAGTTTTGAGATTCATTATTCCCATAGTCCATCTTCATTCCATTGATCTGAACAACTCTAGTTCTTGCGTTGTTTTGTGTCAAAATGGTTTAGAATCATGTTTGTCCCCAATTGTAATGAAAAAAGTTTAGTCTTAATTATCTTCTTTTAAACCATCCACATCCTTCATGCATGTTTCAACGCTCTTGGGGCTGCAAAGCTTAACTTCTTCTATTTAAAAGCATTGGGCAATATGTATTTGCTCAGCAAATTCAAACTATATAAATACAACAAATAAATGAAAATATATTGAGTTTGGTCAAGTGGTTAATGCAGTCTTTCTATCGCAGTTTAGTTCTAGGTAAACACTTAAAGTTCGTATAACATAATTTAGGTTATAGATCGGGTTTTTGTTGGAAAAAACAATATATTTATCTTTTGATAAATTACTAAAAATTATATACAAATTCCAGTCATAAACAGCTCTGTATAAATCATGCAGATGAAATAAGTTGGTGTATAATGGACATGCATGATACGTTGATCTGTCTTTCTTAATAATTACAAAAGAAGGACGACTAATACCATCTTAATCAAAAACTAAAGAATAAGTTGAGGTTTCTCCGGAAGAAGAGATCTGGTCCACGTTCCATATTACAACAAAGCACATCACGTGCCACTTTGCTTAAACATCGGAATGAAATTTGTAATAATATTCTCAGTTTTTATTTGGAGAGAGAGAGAGAGAGAGAGAGAGAGAGAGAGAGAGAGAGAGAGAGAGTTTCTTAATTTGAAACGGTCATATTTTTCAAAATTCTGACAAACTTCTAATGATTGTTTTACAGCTTAGTGATTATTTAGAGGGAGACGACTCACACGAGACTAACATAGATAAGTGGTTACTAATTAATCCAGTAAATAAATGGAACAACAGAATGACAAGTCACATAAGGATCCAATTAGAAATTAGTATAATTTAACAACTAGCTTCTTATTGCAACTAATACAAAAGGACTAATATAAACTATAATTTTTGGGTTTATTTATGTATCGTTCTTAGAAAGAATAAGTTTTGTCGATCTAATTTTTGATAGAATAACTGTTTTTTAAAAAGACTTTAATTTTTGGGAAAATGATCATGTTTACTTCTGTATTGTTCTTACAAAGAATATAGAGTATAAATTGTCCTTTTTATAGAAGAACTTAAAAAAAAAAAAAATTCTTCAGTCAAAGAATTAGATATATATATATATCTATATGTTTTAAGATTTACCATAATTTAATTTTTAAAAGTCCTGTTCGGAAATTGGAGTTAGAGTTGAGATTATTTAATTTAATTAAATTAGGGGCCAAAAACAAATATTTCATGTGGCTGTCCAGCCCCATAATGGACATAGAGAATAGATCAAATAATTTTCTAAAATTAAACAAAACACAATTCCAATCTAATTTGTCTATATATACATTCTCATACTCCATAGATTCACAATTCGCCAAAAGTTTGCTTTATTCTATTCTCTCTCAAAACCCGAAACAAATTAAACATGTCGAGACTCGTGATACTATCTCTAACTCTCATTGTTTTCATCAACTCATCATCAATCATTCCAAAAACAACAGCCACTCCACCAGCAGCCAAATACCAAACCTACACAACTTATGTGAAAACGGCATGCAGTTCGACAACATACCCAACAGCTTGTTACAACTCATTGTCCACATATTCATCCACCATTAAGTCCGACCCAATCAAGCTATGCACAACATCAATCAACCTCAACGTCAAATCCGCCAAAAACGCCACATTAGTCCTCTCTGACCTTTACCGCAAGGCTAAATCCACCAAAAGCCCTGAGGTTTCAATCCTCAAGGACTGCGTTTTCGAATTGAAGGACACTATCGATGAGCTTAAACAAGCAGTAGCTGAGATGAGGTATGTTAGAACCGGAAAAACTATTGATCGAGAGCGTTTAGAGAACGTGAGGACATGGGTGAGCTCGGCTTTGACAGATGAGGGAACTTGTACCGATGGGTTTGAAGAAGGAAAAGTGAATGTGGCCTTGAAGAAGAAGGTGAACAAAACTATTTCTCAGCTTTCCAAAACTACAAGCAATTCTTTATCTCTTCTTGCTAATTACTTAACTTATTGAATATTCATTATATTCGTCTCTCTATGTTTGTGTCATATAAATATAAATCTCTGCTTTTTATTTTGTCAGTAACATATATGTATTATTATAAATATTATGTATATGTTTTGGTCATGGTTTTCTACGTTTTTTCTTTTCTTTATGGTATCGCTAGGGATATAAGTTCGACGTTTTCATAATGTGTAACGTTTTAGAGTTTAATTCAATTATATTTTCTACGAAAATATTATATGCTCATGTTTTTTTTCCTTTTTTTTGGTAATCTTGGTGATCCAAATGTTTACCATCAGACTAATCTAAAATCTATAAATTTTTCAAGAATTGATAGACAATATAAATTATTGGGCTTAAACCCAATATCCACTTGACCATGAAATGGAATTTAAATTCCTAAGAGATATCAAATATTTAACCTATGTGAATCTACATCCTTAGATCCTGGTCCTAATTCTATACATATGGTTGTGTTTAGGTCAATTGTGAAGCTTAGATCATGTCTTTATACATCTAGAAAAAGATTTAAGAATGAGTTTTATATATATTTAGAATCCATTACGAATGTTTTCTTAAGTTTTTGAAATTTATAGTATTTATTCAAAGTGCAATGTTAACGGTTTTGAAAGATATTGAAAATTCTTTTCCGGATGATCATGTACCGACGGAGTTTTGAAATTTTTGGAGACGACTAACCAATAATAAGAATAACAATAGCAAGTTAGAAACTCTATATATATATATATATATATGTTAATATTGGATCATAACTAATCGACTCATTAGCAAAGTTTCTACATAATGTAGGAAATATGACTCGATTCCTGATTATATAATGGATGATTGTCTTTAGTGGATTTACCATCTATCACTATACTAAAGTCACTTTAGTCTATATAGTTAGAAACTCTATATATTACAAAAAAGAATTAAAATTTTAAAAAATCTGAAGAGATGTTTTCTTTTTGTCTGTCACAAGAAGAGATGTTTTATATATATATATATATATACTGAAAAGAATTTCTTTTCTTTTTTTGTTATATGAATATTTTCTCACTTTAAAGGTATATTAGGATTATACCCATGTTATAACGTGGGATTGATTATTTTGATTGGTTTAAATCATGTTTATTTAGCTTGTTTGATCCGTGTAAATATTTTAAAATATTTTTTACGAAATGTTGTTTTAGAGGGCTAAAACCTGAACTAAAATCAATCTAAATTAAAAGAACCGAACTCGACAAAATACTCAAATAGATCCTAAATCTATATATGCGAAAAATCAAATCTAAACTCCGAACCGAAAGTAATTCAAAAATCAAAATTTTTGCTTCTTAGAGTTTTTCTATTACTTTTTAATTTAAATTTTTATATAACTATACATGATTCCCAGCTAGATCTATACTGAACTGAATTAAATGAACCGAACCCGGCAAAATATCAAAATACCAAATTAAATAGACTGGACCCAACGAAATATCAAAAATGATCCTAAATCTACATATCCGGGAAACCGAATCCAAAGCCGAACCGAAACCAAATTTATAACCGATATATTTTTATTAAATTTTAAGTTTTTTAGATTTTTTAGTTAAATAATTATTACTTTTAAACCATGTTTTGATTGTTTTTAAAACCGTGTTCATTTAGGTTGTTAGACCCGTGTTGATATTTTGGAATATTATTTTCGAGATCCTGTTTTAGAGGCTCGAAACCCGAACCAAAATTGATCTGAGTTAGAGAAACCAAACCTAGAAAGATACTCAAATGAGTCCTAAATCTATGTATCCAATAAAACCGAACTCGAATCCGAACCCGATCCAAATCAAGAATCAAATTTTAGTTTTTCGAGTTTTTCTATTAATTTTTTTTTTGATTTTGAACTTTTATATAAAAAATACTCAAATTTAAACTCGATATATATTGAACCAAACTCTATACGAAAAAATATATTTGAATTAGTCTTAACCTAAAATAATCAAATACTGAATTAGATAAACCGAATCTGACAAAATATCAGAATGTGTCCTAAATCTATATATCCAGTAAATTGAGTCCAAATCTGTACCAGAACCTAATCAATAACCAATATATTTTTATTAAATTTTAGTCTTTTTAGAGTTTTTTCTAATTAAAATTTTATTAATTTTAAAATTATATATATATTTGTAACAAAATCTTTTGTTAATCCTATTTTTAAGAGTGGTTATGAACATTAGTTAAATTTTATCTTATAGTTTATAACATAAACAAAATGAAAATGTCTTCCGCTTTAATATATAAGATGAAAAAATTTAGTTGGATAATGGTAATTGTTTTGCAGAATCGCTCGACGTTTAGCATGTGTGACATAAGATCTGATATATGTCCCAAAAAGTTGAGAATCCTTTCTAAAAATATTATTAGTTTGTTTTGGATCAAAATTTTGTTAATATATTGTTTACATTATACAATTTCTTTTAGTAATTAAGTCGGAAGATCCATAGTATTTTATGTAAGTCATAGGATCCAATATAATTTTAATAAGTTATAGGACCAAAAAAAATTCTTAGTAAATCTTAGGGTTCAAATTTTTTTTTTAAAAATAAAATTTGAGGTAGAGATTTTTTTTCTTACCATTTGCCTGGCCTTATAAAAATTGTTTTACTTGAGCAATACAAAGTCTATATTTTCTTTGAGATGACCCTATTGTTCTGCCTCTACAAAAAAGCATTTTTTCAGAATTACTCTAAATGGATTTAATAGTAAA
This sequence comes from Lepidium aucheri, assembly GCA_900406435.1. NCBI lineage: Eukaryota > Viridiplantae > Streptophyta > Magnoliopsida > Brassicales > Brassicaceae > Lepidium > Lepidium aucheri. The sequence goes on along the minus strand of OVBA01000089.1, from coordinate 86,639 downwards.
GAAACGAAAGTGGTATCCTGCCGAGGACATGTGGCCCAGTGATAGAGGCCACTTTAGCATTTCTCAGGTACCCGAGTTCGATTCCTCCCAGATGCAAGGGGAAGAAAAAAGTTTGGCTATGGATCGGGCCTTTGTCGATCTCATTAGTACTAAAAAGAATGAGTAAGGTTGACAAAAAAAAATGGCATCCTTTGGTTCAAGTACCAATACTTTTTAAAGAGATTTACCTCCTTCACGTGAAATCTCATATAATACAACGAGTTATGACAATCAAAAAATTTTAAGAGTTATAAAATAAATGGGAACAGGATATGTCTTCTGTGTGAAAGCATACAAGATATAGGAACCTTTGAACAGTCCACTTTAAGATTCGATTGATATTACCAAGACATGTAACGTACTGGTTTTAGTTAATGCTGTTGTTGTTATTTAGATTTGCATATTGGTATTGGTTGCTGTTGACAAATATAAATCGATTGATATTAAATAATCTCCAAATAATATTATACCAAAGATTGCAAATGTATCAACATGTTATATGCCATGCTAAACGGTTCCACTTGGGCCATTCTCTGTTGACTTTATCATTTGTTTCATTTCTTTTTGGTTGTTTATGGTTGTCTACAATTCAGACACATAGTGCCTAGTGGCTGGTTACGATAGCATAGTATTTCATTTGAAATCAATAGTTAAAACAGGTTTTTAAAAGCCAACAAAATTGCTTGCTACAAGGTTTGGATCTTATGTTTGGTAACAACTTTCATTTTCTTTTTATCGTGATTGTTTTTCATTGATAAACCAAAATAAGAATATAAGATAGCATTACATTAACTTGAAGCCAAAAGAAGAAAAAGACATACTAACTTGAACGGTACCAACAATCTGAATCCAACCACAAAAGACTGTTGGAGAATGATTATAAAATTTATTGAATGAATAACATATATTATACATATGTATATTTCATTTGGTTAAATAAGATAATCTTAACGAAATCCAGATGAGATAAGAATTAGTTGTTAAACTAATTATGTTGATAAGATCAAGTGAAAAACAGAATAAATAGAAAGTTATATAAACAGAGAAGACTGAAAGGAAAGACACAGCTTTTTACGCAAAAAACTAGAATCCTTTCTTCTGAGTTCTTCCAGCTCTCATCTTCTTCGAGTCTCAACTCTCTTCAACGTGATATTGAACAGAGTGCAGAGATAACGTTGGAGCAAACCCTTCAAGATTTCGATCACGAGGAATTGGAGGCGTATTTGGATCAAACGCAGGAGTTCTACTTTGTCTTTGCGATTCGCCTTTTCGTGTTGTCTTCATCATTTTGCGTTGTTAGTTTCTTCGAACATGCATGTTTTTTCTTTGTTTCTGGGTCTAACAATTTTTGAGCCAAAAATCAATTTGTTGAATCAAGAACTGAGCGATGAAGAACGCGATTGTGCCTGATCTATCAAAGCTTCAACCTTTGGTTGGATCGAACTATCGAAGATGGGCAGAAGAGTTAATGTTCTTCTTTCAGAAGCAGATCTCAGAACGTGTTATCAGATGATCTCTCATCATCTACACAAGAGAAAACTTCCGATCGAGTCACTTCTTCCGATTCGTCAAAAACAACAAAGATTTCAGATCCGGTGAAGACCACAGTCATGAAGACTCAAAGAGAAGGATCTTTCGAAGATCACAACAGAACTTGCAGAGGACATATACTTCTTAATCTCTCTGAAAAGCTCTTTGATATTTATGTGAAATCTGAATTTGCTAAAGAAATATGGTTGAGTTTGAAGAAAAAGTATGGCGGTGAAGATCAAGGGAAGAAGCAATATGTTACGTCTCAATGGAGTTTCTTTATGATGAAAGATGATGTGTTGATCTTGGATCAACTACATGAATATGAGGTATCGTCTCTAGAATAAAATCTGAGGGAATTGCTTTGGATGATTATCTTGCTGCGTTGGTGTTAGTGGACAAACTGCCGAGTTCTTGGAACGAATACAGATCTAAACTCAAACATGAGAAGAAGAAGCTAAGTCTAGAAGAATTAATCTCAGATATCATGATTGAAGATGCAAAACAGAAACTATGTAGGTAATGACTCTTCGTCCTTTTTGCAAAAGTTTGATGCAAATCTTGTGGAAAGTACAAACAGAAACTCTAAGAGTAAGGAGAAGGATTCAAAGAAGAAGAAGACTCAAGCAAAACAAGATAAAGAGGTCAAGAAGAAGAAGAAGTTTAAATGTTTGAACTGCAATAAATTGGGTCACAAGAAACAGGATTGCAAGCTTTTACCTCAAACCAAAAGGAATTCAAAGGATGGTGCTAAGGAAAGCGATAAAGGAGAATCATCTAAGGATTTTGTGGCTGTGCTAACTGAAGTGTTTGCAGTTACTGATGCAGTTGAATGGATCATTGACTCAGGATTAACGAGGCATATCTGTAATCAAAAGGATCTCTTTAAATCACTAGATGAAGTTGCAGCTAACATCGTATTATTAGGAGATGCTAGAGCTCTCAGTGTTGTTGGGATTGGTGTGCTTGATCTGAAAATGTCTTCAGGAAGCACTTTGACTCTCATTAAGGTTCTCTATGTTCCAGAGATGAGGAGGAATCTGATTTCAAGCGCTCTTTTGATGACCACAGGCATCAAGCAGACAATCGAATCTGGGAAATGTGTCTTGACTAAGAACAATGAGTATGTAGGCAAATCATATTGTAAAGGAAATCTCTTTGTACTTGAAGATGTTAATGACAAGATGACTACTGATTTTGCTACTTGACTTGTGATTTGAATACTTGGCACGAGAGACTCGATCATTTAAATGCTAAATCAATCAAAAAATTGAGCAAAGTTAGTATAATCACAGACAAAGTAAACGAGGTTCTTCCTAAATGTGAAATTTGCTCTAAAGCAAAACATAGCAGGAAACCTTTTGTTAAACAAATAAGCTGATCATCTAGTCTTCTTGAATTAATTCACTCAGATCTAGCTGACTTTAAGAGTACTAGTAGTAGAGGAGGGAAGAAGTATTATGTTATCTTTATAGATGACTTCTCAAGATTTGCAAAAGTATATCTCTTGAAATCAAAAGATAAAACTGCAGAAACATTCATGAGGTACAAGGCAGAAGTAGAGAATCAGTTACACAAAAGGATCAAGAGGTTAAGATCAAATAGAGGTGGAAAATATGAGTGTCATGCTATGAGATATTTCTGTGTGAAAATAGGAATCATTCATGAGAAGGAAAAACAGGACGTTAAAGGAAATGATGAACGCCATATTATTCACCTCAGGTCTACCAGACTCTCTTTGGGGAGAAGCTGTTCTAACAGCTTGTTACATACTGAATAAAGTTCCTCACAAAAGAATTCCTTTAACATCGTATGAACTATGGAAAGGATTCAAGCCAAATTTGTCCTTTGTCAGAGTTTGGGGATGTCTGGTGAAGGTAGGAGTTCCAAGTTTCAAGAGAACAAACATTGGAGCTAAAACTGTCGATGTAGTGTTTATAGGTTACGCAGAAAACAGTGCTGCTTATCAATGTCTCACCTTTGATCCTATGACAAAGATTCTGGGACATGTAATGGAATCCAGAGATGTACAACTTTTTGAAAAAGTGTTTTCGTATAAGAAGTCTCAGATCGTTGAAAGGACAAAGAATGTTGTGACTAAGAGGACAGTAGATCATGAGAATGAAGATTTAAGAAGAAGCAAAAGACTAAAGTGGACAAAGAATTTTGGAGATGATTTCATAACAAGCTTCATTGTGGAGGACAATGAATTGAGTGAAGAATTTGTCTTCACATTCTTGATAGATGATAATCCTAGTTCCTTTGCAGAAGTTATGCATTCCGTTGAACCCTTGTTCTGGAAAGAAGCAGTAAGTGAAGAGTATGCTTCAATCATGAACAATCACACATGAGAACTAGTAGATCTTCCTACAGGTAGCAAGGCAATGAGATGTAAATGGATTCTCAAAAAGAAGTTCAAGACTGATGGATCAATAGACAAATTCAAGGCTAGATTAGTTGCAAAGGTTTTGCACAGAAACATGGACTAGACTTCTTTGATATGTATGTTCTAGTAACAAAAATAGCATGTATCGGATTGTTGTTAGCTATAGCTTCTTCTCATGATCTCATAGTCCATCAGATGGATGTTAAAACAACATTTCTGAGTGGGGATTTGGAGGAAGAAATATATATGCATCAACCTAAGGGCTTTGTAATTGAAGGACAAGAGAGTAAAGTATGTAAGCTGAAAAAATCCCTTTATGGACTCAAATAGACTCCTAAAGAGTGGTTTAAGAAGTTTAGTACAACTCTCAAAGAAATAGGATTCGTATCTAATAGTGGAGATGCGTGCATATTCTACAGAACCAAAGAAGAAGAGTACATCATCTTATGTCTCTACGTTGATGATATAATGCTGCTTGGAACCTCCTTCGAAATAATCAATGAAACCAAAGAGTTCCTAAAGTCAAGATTCATCATTAAGGACATGAAGGAAATAGATGTAATTCTGGGTATCAAAATAGAAAAATATGGGAAAGGATTCACTTTGAGTCAGTCTCACTATGTAGAGAAGATCCTTAAGAGTTTTGGATATTGGGACAAACCTGCAGCAAAATCACCTTATGATCCAACAGTTCAACTGAAAAAGAACTTAGGAAGCAGCGTGAATCAAGGAGAATACGCAAGGATCATAGGAAGTGTGATGTATTTAATGAATTGTTCGAGATCTGATATAGCCTACTCTGTAAACAAATTGAGTAGGTATACATAGAATCCAAGCAAAGAGCATTGGACTGCTGTTGATAGATTACTGAGATACTTGAGAGGGACTTTAAATTTAAAGTTATGCTTTGATGGTTCATCATGTGTATTGGAAGCATTTGTGATGCTAACTGGATTACAGACAATGATGAAGTAAACTCTACAAGTTGTTTTATTTTCACAATAGGTGGAGGTGCTGTTTCTTGGAAGTCTAGAAAGTATACCTGCATAGCTAGATCAACGATGGAGTCTGAACTTGTGCCTCTAGAACTTGCAAGTCAAGAAGCAGAATGGTTGAGGACAGTATTGTCTGATCTGCCAATGTACGAGAAGGAATGTCCTTCGATTTCTATGAGATGTGATTCTCATGCAGTCATAGCAGTGCCTATGAATAAGTTATTTAATGGGAAGAAGAGACACATACGATTGAGACATAAAATGATCAGAAGTTTCATAGAAACAGGAGTTATGTCACTGAAATTTATGAGGTCTGCTTGTAACATTGCTGATCCCATGACAAAGGCTTTGAGTGGAAAGTTAGTGCAAGATATAGCAGGCTTATGGGATTGAAGCAAACTGGAAGTAGTAAAGATTCAAAGTTTCTTACCTAGCAATCTATTGAATTAGATTGCAGGTTCAAAAGACCAAAAGATCAATGAATCATATTACTTGTATACAATTGACAGTTAAGAACATGAATTTGACTGTAAAAGAACTGATGCAGTATCGATCAAAGTTGTAAGAAAAGTATATACTTTGACAGCTAATGAATGTAATAAAATTCTAATGTGTATGTACCTGAATTGATTGTACACTCGAATGTATATACAATTAAGGATGAATAAGGTTGAGAGACTTTGTTCTGGTTAGCAAAATTTTGAAGATTGATTCAAGTCACTCGGTGACATTAATGTGATGTTTTGTTTAAATTTGAAAATCAAAGTGGAGATTGTTGGAGAATGATTATAAAATTTATTGAATGAATAACATATATCATACATATGTATATTTCATTTGGTTAAAGAAGATAATCCTAACGAAATCCAGATGAGATAAGAATTAGTGGTTAAACTAATTCTGTTGATAAGATCAAGTGAAAAACAGAACAAATAGAGAGCTATATAAACAGAGAAGACTGAGAGGAAAGATACAGTTTTTTACGCAAAAACTAGAATCCTTTCTTCTGAATTCTTCCAGCTCTCATCTTCTTCGAGTCTCAACCCTTCAAAATTTCAATCACGAGGAATTGAAGACTTATTTGGCTCAAACGCAGGAGTTCTACTTCGTCTCTGCGATTCGCCTTTTGATGTTGTCTTCATCATCTTGCGTTGTTAGTGTTGTTAGTTTCTTAGAACTTGCAGGTTTCTTCTTTGTTTCTGGGTCCAACAAAGACAAGGAGTACTTATGAAATTACGTTAATCATTTGGTATATATGAAATTTACGTTAATAATTTCATTTATTGTATAAGAAATCTATATTTCACCAAATCATACACAAATATTGCAGGAGAAACTGATATAACTCGGAACCAAACCAAATCACAATTCTTCAAGACCCAAAACTCGCATCTTTTAGTCTTTTACATGTTTTCAATGTTTGGAAGCAAAGTCATTGATCAGAGCCAACGCATTGCTCGTTTCTTCAGCCACACTCACAATGTGTGTTCTTATTAAGCTTTTTAGCTCCCCATCCATGGCTTTCCCTCCAAACCCATCAAGACACGTGTTCTCATCTGTCAAAGCTGCACTTGTCCATGTCCGGACATTGCTCAGACAGAACCAGAAGTCTTCTCCGCTTTCTCCTTCCTCGAGATGCTTCAATTCCTTCAGCGACTTGCTCAACCTGTCAACAGTATCTCCCATCTCCTCTATACAGTCTGATACAGCTTCGTGTTGCCTCTTTGTGATTCCCTTATAGTCAGTCATCTCTGAGACATAGGTTTTAGCTGACTTTGCTCGGGCCACGCTAACGGCAAGTGCTGTCTCAGCAAGTTTACGTGGCTGCTTCTTAATCTCGCTTGCATATGAAGACAGAGACTGAAAGCATAGTTCCGGGTACGACGTTATCTTACAAGAGGTTCTAATGAACTCTGCATCACCACTTGATTCCTCTTCAAGGTTTCTAGCCATGGCTATTCCTACATTGGACAGACACAGAACAAAGAGACTCAGAAAAAGCACGAAACATCTCGCCATTATGGGTTCCAAACACTGATGGGTTTTGACTTTAAGACCTATAAATGGGAGTAGCAGCAAAAGAGTTCAGGTATTTATAGAGAAGAGACTTATGAATGTGTATGACTATAGATGCATTGATCCTTAAATCCTACTTGCACATAAAGCCCTATATCTTTTTGAGAGCAGAAATTGGGAGTTGGTTGAAAAATCAATAAATGTGAAGCAATTTTCAATATCAATAACAGAGGATAAGAGCTGGAACTGCTTTGTCTTGATCTACCGGTCTGGCATTATTTTTTGATTCTTTTAGACGACAAGTTTGGATCCCATCCTTCTAACAATATGCAAGTGGCGGGTCCCGAGGCACGTGACCAAGGATTAAACCCATGTGAACAAACCATATGAAGCACTGGTCACGAGAAAGGCTTATGAATTGAATAATGCAGCGCTAAAAGTAAAATCTAGTGATGAAGCTGACATAAGTCAAATCTAGCAGAAGACACCCACGAGAAGCTAGAAAGAAAGATCACTTTTAACAGTTAAACAATCAGAGATGTTCACACACGTCATGTGAACATTTTCTCTATGAACAAACAAGTCACTTATGTGTGTAAGATCGATCACTCTACATAATATGACATCAGATGGGCTGATTTAGGAGGATATACTCGTACATACCTTTTGATTAGAACCAGTTTATGTCTCCAAACCTCGATCCACCATCATCTGCCTTATTCTCTCAACATCCTCTGCTCTCTTTGCCTTGCTATAGATTCTCATCAACAGCTCGAAATTGTGTTCGTTATCAGGTTCCAACTCGAATAGTCGTTGAGCAGCAATCTCTCCTATAGCTGCGTTTCCATAGAGGTAACAAGCGTATAACAAAGCTCCCCAAACAGTTGGACCAGCCTCAAACCCCATCTCTTGAACAATCATTGAGTAGGCTTTTTCTATCATCCCTGCTCTTCCATAGAGATTCACCATGCACGCACAGTGTTCCATTCTCGGGTTTATCCCGAATTCTTTCGACATTAAACTGAACAGTCTCTCTCCGTCTTCGACCATTCCTGTATTAGCACAGAGAGATAGCAGAGAAACAAAGGTGATACTATCAGGTCTAACGTAAGCCCGCTGCATTTGCTCAAAATACTTTAAGCCATTACAATCTTTAGAATGAGCAGAGATGATAGCATTCCAAGATACAATATCTCTCTCGAGCATCTGTTCAAATATACAGCAGGCTTGACGCACTTGTCCTCTTTTGGAATATAAAATAATCAAAGCATTTGCAACTGATAATTGCCACTCTATTCCTCGCCTAATTGCCCATCCATGTAACTGACGTCCATGTTTGAAAGACAAAACACGAGCTAGAACACTGGAGATAGCAAACTTATCAGGCTCAATCCCATCTTGAACCATCATACGAAATATGTCCAACGCCTCATGTAACAATCCATGATGAAGGTAACCAGTCAACATGGAGTTCCATGAAACATAGTCTTTATGAGGGATCATGTCGAAAACATTCTTTCCTTTAACAATGTCGCCGCATTTTGCATACATATCAACAAGGGCATTGAGCACATAGACATCATATCCGAAACCTGCCTTAACCAAATCACGATGAATTGCTTCTCCTATCTGAATAGACCCAATACCTCCACAAGCCTTAAGGACGCGTGGGAAAGTGAACCGGTCCGGTTTCACGCCGTCTTCAACCATCTGAAAGTAGAGAGCCATGGCGTCTTCATACTGACCCAATTCTGCGTAGCCTGAAATAAGAGAATTCCATGCAAAAGGCGATAAATTTCTCTTGGACATTTGATCGAACAACTCGTGCGCAACCTCCGCACAACCACAGGACGCGTAGAGCCTAACAAGCTTCGACGAGATCCCCAGGTTATTGCGCAAGAGGTAAGAAGGAATAAGGTGATGAACTCTAATGCCATGGTCAATGGCTTTTAAGGAGTAGCACGTCTCGAGAAGAGAAGCGAAGATCTCTGGTTCGCTGAACGAGATGCCTTTTTGAGCGGAGGTTTCGAGTTCTGTAATGACAGAGTCTAAGGCTTCGAGTTGGGTCCGGTGAACCGACTGCTTACTGATTAAGATAGGAGTGGGAGATGGTTTGGTGATAGAGAACGAAGTGAATCCTTTGTTGTTGTCTCGAATTTGTCTTTGCTTTAACTGCTCGTATCTGGGTTTCTTTTTCATTGAAGAAGACGATACAGATGGATAACATAAGCTTGGTTTGTGTACAATGATACTCACCATTTTTCTCAATCTTTTTCCTTTTGGCTTCTGACTTGAGAATTGAGAGGGAAGCAAAAGCTAGAGATATTTTTTATTATTGGTCAAGAAAAACAATTATGACACTATCAATTTAGATTACAAGTATTTGTTTTTTTTTTTTTACCTTATGATACTACACAATACAAACAAAACGATGCAATGCGTATTTGCATACCGCATGAAAAAAGCAAGAGTAGTGAACAAATTTTCAAGAAGAATTTTCTACCAAACTTGAAGCAAGAGGGGACTTTGGATGTACATGCCGACTCTCCTTCAATTGCTGCAAACGAAAATTGCAAAACAAGTCATGTTTTACTCAAAACATAGAATTCCCAAGGCATACAGTCTTATCTAATTATGATTTGGTTGATTGATTGCCTGATGCAAACAAGAAAGACCTTTTGAATTGAAATGCAGAGAGGCAGAGAGACAGAAAGACAATGTATACCTCAAATGAATTGAAAATAGGTAAGACATGTTGGAATATGTCATCTACTGTTCCGATTGCATTAATCTGCACCAAAAATGAAATATCTAATAAGGCAGATGAATTAAACATTATTCCTAGCTTCTCCAACCTTCCATAACTAATATATCTAAGAAAAAAAAGGAAGATGAACGAGATTAAGTCATGAAAGCTTGCAAAGAACTCACGGTGTAGAGTTTTCCTTTATTTTTGTAGTAGTCGATAACAGGACGATTTAAGGCATTAAAGATTTTCAGACGCTTCTTCATTGTAGTTATATTATCATCAATTCGGCCCTGCAATAGCACAGAATCAGTTTTATGGCACTGCTAACTTGACAAAAGATGACAGGAGAATTACTGTTAATTAAGCACCTGATTACGATTCAGGACACGTTTCACCATCTCTTCTTCAGGGCAATCGAAGAACAGTACGACATCAGGATCTGCTCTCACCTGCAAGTATCAAGGAGCTATTTCATGTTCAAAGCTTTGTAGAAGGAGTGTTTCTCTGTAAAAGAAGGAATGAACAAACTGAAAAGATACTAGACTACTCACTATGCGTTCAAATGCAACACGATTCTCCTCAGTTCGTGGAAAACCATCAATGAGAAATTTGCAACTGTCACTCGATTCCAGCTCTTTCTGTATTAGTTTTACTGTAACTTCTGAAGGGACAATTTTCCCATCTTTAATCAAGTTCAAAATCGTAGCCCTGAAATTGTGATCCCACCATCATAAGATGATTACAATTTTTTTGAGGCATTTTAGTAATACATGAAATATTGAAGGTTATCGTCCTCCTACCCATTTTCAGTGTTCATTGCGATTTCTCTCCGGAGCAAATCTCCAGCACTTACATGTTGTAATCCAAAAGTCTCAACAATTTTCTCGCATTGTGTACCTTTTCCACTTCCAGGACCACCTAATGTTTTAAATCCATCAAAAAGTTATTGTAAGTGCGAACATTTACATGATTATATTTTGATACTACTGATGGAGTGTCCTTTTACTAGACATGACTGAATGACAGATTGTGTGCCCTTGATTGAAGAACACATGAGAGCTGATCATCTTCAAAGTTTTACAGGATTCTCAGATAGAAACGTAAAACAGTCCAACTCCGACGTTCCAACATACTAAACACCAGAATCGAAACTTACCTAGCACAAATGTAATAAATGGAACCAGAAACGAAACTTACCTAGCACAAATGTAATAAATGGAGCTTTATCTTTCGGCCGTAAAACTCGTTCTTCCTGTGAGTAGGACACACATTTATAAACGAATACACAATCACAGGAAACCAAATATAAAGAACAGATTGATCGAGCTTTTCCATATATATGTATATATACCTGGTTAATTATGTCTGTTGCAAAAGATTCCCCAACTTTGAGGCCTAGAGCTGCCTATAGACATAAAATTGAGAAATAAGCTATGAACTGAGTTAAACCACAATATCAAATATTCGAGCGAGAATATAGACAATGGTTTCATTTCGATGAGAGAAACTCAATCGGGATTAAAAATCGAACAGTAGAGAACGTCGCACCTGGTTGAGCGGAAGGGATCGGGATGATGAAGAAATCATGGGAGAAAGTAAAGCCACGCGTCTCCACATCTTGCAGGTCATCTTCTTCCTTCAGTTGTCTGCGCGATTTCCTTTGTCAGGTTTCGATTTTGGATTTTCAGATTCGAGCATGAAATATAATCGGAAAACGGATCACGGTGAATAAAATAATGAAGAAGCAGTGCGCCAAACTAATTCTTTAACGTTCTCGCGACACCGTTTTGGTGGGATTTATGTTTGTAATTCAACTTTTAAGCGACCTGCGAAATATTTATTCGGAAAAAATAAGAATAGGTCAAAAAACTGAATATGGCGAATCTAACAAGTAAAGGCTAACGTGCAGTTTTCCGTTTTTAAAAAGCGAACGCTATGTCGTTTATGCCCTCCCAAAACAGCACGTACTCCACAGCTTCTTATACCTTCCATAATCCCACATGCCACATGGAGCACAGATGGACAAAACCGGAATTCGGCGATGAACATTCTTCTCTGATTTAAATCTCAATTAATATTTGGGATGGGACAAAAGGACTAGACCACAAGCAAGATGTTACTTATATATTTGTTCTAAACATTTTTCGATTACACAATTTGCATTCCAGGTACCTGAACGATGTCTTGTTGATCCACAACCAAACTAATACCAATTGAAAAACTGCTCTCTTCTGACCAAATCCTTAGTTTAGTTTGTTACTGTGGTAAACTTTCTGGATGAGGCTTTAAGTTCTTCATCACTACTGACCTTCACTATCCATCCACAAATTATCTTATTTACCTCCTCCGGAATTTCATCATGGGGACAGTGACCTGTACTTCCAAACGAGACATAAAAAAGTCAAGAAGAATATATGCTAGTGAGGTTATATACGGTTTATAGCACTTAGGTTTCCTTTCACCTGCATCAACTTCCTTGATCACCATCGCTGGACATAGCTCCTTCAGTAAAGCCACTTTTTTCTTTGGATCCGATATGGGATCTTTCATTCCCTAATACATGAATGAAACCAATGAGAATTGATCTTGCCCTAATATAGGTTAGCATGAGGGTCCAAATGAAATGTTTTAAAAGTCTTGATACCTGAAGTATTAGAGTTTTTCCCTCAAAACCTTTGAGAAGATAATTCAAAGGAAGCGAAAGATCAAAACCGAAGATACTTTCCAGGACCATAACTACACCGGGGTCTTGGGACTATTTTGTGTGTTTAAGGTAATCAATGTCTCTATCATCAATATATTACTTGTAGATCATGAATCAATGAATGTATATAAAATGCACAAAAAGAGAAAAAGGATACTGCTCTTAGCATTTCAGTGATGAGAAAATCATCAGCTCTCTCAGGTTTCTGCATCATAAACATCAATTGGGTTAGAACCTGGGCACAATGCTGAGCATTTATACTTTCTCATACGATGTCAAAATCTTCATATTACTTACAACTGGATAACAATCCTTTAGTAGCTTTTTGACATTCAATCGTAAGAAAAAGAAAAGAAGTCGAGCACCCAGTTGTGCACCAAATGGAATTCGCCTTTCCTGGAAAAATAAAACAGAAGGCTGTGCGAGATGATTAGTTAATAACTTCAATTGCTGACCCAAAACTTTTATATTTTTAACAAAAAATAATCCACAAATTAGCTATACTTATGATTCAAATGATACATACTCTAGAGACTGGGATAGGAGAGTATCCAGGTACTACATTGCCAGCACTGTTAACAAGGACAACTGACTTAACCAAGGTCGGCCAAAGGAAGGCCATTAACGCAACAAAATATCCTGATAAAGGTAAAAAAACATACAGACACAATCAGATGATTACTATAAAAATTTTGTGCCATTTACGCATATACTAAAGCTAAGTAACTTAGGGTGCATACCACCAATTGAATTCCCTACGCAATGTGCTGGTTCGCCAACTACTTCAATCATAAAATCCCGGAGCAATTCAGCCCACAAAAGCTCGGTATAAATGATATTTGGCTTTTCTGATTTTCCAAAACCAAGGATTGTGATGATCCATACTCGGTTTTTGCAATTTACAATGCTGTCTACATTGTCGCGGTAATGCTCAAGAAAAGCACCAAAGCCATGCACTAGAAGAACGGCAGGGCCTTCATTGCCAACCACAGAGTACTGAAACAAGGAAGTGATTCCTATTAAAATGCCATAAACAAATATAAAAGATCAAGAATTGCAATTGCAGGAAGAGCCGGTGTATGCAATTAGAGAAAAAATGAGTAGTACAGAAACCTGAATAAGATAGCCCTTCCATTTCCAAATCCTTATAGCGGGCCTTTTCTCATCAATCCTGTCTCTACTTAGAGCCACGAGAGAATACCACTGCCAAAACAGATCACACAGCTTCAAATATTCTATAAAAGAACGTGAGAGCATGGAGATATCATGCCTGCGAGTCTTTATACCTCCATAGAGCAGACAGCATCAGTTGCAGCAGACACTGTGGCAGCTGAATATCCAAAGGGAGAAATAATTCCAGCATTTCTTTCTTTTTCATACTCGATTGCTTCATAGTGAACCCTTCTTCTGGATACAATACCAAGACAGAGGACTTGTCCAAAAAGTTTGAAAAATGAAGCCCCCGGCCGAATCTCGGCTTCACGAAGTCTCGTATGAACCCTAGTCAGTAACAAACCAACACCGATCACTCTTCAGCAAGACATAAAATATACCCAGATTCATTCCATAAAAATCACTTTCATACGAAATGCATCTGGGAAGCACAATAACATCAGAATTAAGAATACCCACATACTCTTGCCAGTCATCTCGACTTGTGCCCTCCAAGTACCTCAAGTATCCTGCTAGGGCATTTAGTACATCTTCAGTTCCACCTCCAACTGTATCTCTTTTGCTTGTGACAAAAGCAGAGTTGTGCACTTTCTTCCCTAAACTTCCATTAATTATTGGCTCCATACTGCTCTCCTCCAAGTTACCAAGCCTTTCCATTAATACTCTTTCAGCAGATGCCTGTGACATTTCTCTCCAACTCTTTTCTTTTTCACATAAGCTTTCCTTCATATAGTCTTTCAGGTCACCGAGTGTTGGCACAGAACCTGGAGCATATTTCAATAAATATTTTCCTAGCGTTAAAAGAGTCACAGATCAGACATCTAATAAACTACTCAAGCAAGAGATCCAACTGTATGACTTTCGAAGAAAAGCTTACCCCACTGCAGTTCACTTCTTGGCGATGAAAATTCTGCTGCAGGAACTGGCAAAGTAATAGGCAGCTTAAGTTTCCTAAACTCTTCCCAAGATATTGGCAGATCCGCCAAATTCTGGAAGACGAAAAATGTGTCACATAAGTAACTGGTTCCAAATCTCAATGCAAAAACTGACATTGCAACATATGTAAATACATTACTTGGCTCTCATAAAAAGGAGTCCGCCAAACAACAATCCTCGGTGGTTGGCTAGGAAAAGACACGCCTTCCAACTTTTTCTTAACAGCGTTCAGAACCTCACACAGATGATATTCTACCTCTTCTTCCACAAAAACAAAGGGAGCTCGCACCTGTCACAATCCAGTAGGTGCGCATGAGGAAATATTTATCTCGCCTGAATATCGTATAAATGCAAGTTTTATACATGTGAAGTTACCTCTTTTACAAGATCTTCAATGACATTTTCTGCATTCCCGTATCTAAGCATAAGATTTGATCCTTGTTTCTTCAAGGATATTCTTAACTCTTCCAATGCTATAATAGCTAGCTCCAAAGTATCCGTTGTGTATCCTACACACAGGTAAGCTATTGGATTAGATATTCAATCGAGTGACGCTTCGAACATTGACTATTGAGGGTTCTGCCAATGGGATCCTAGCTACTTTACCAATCAAATTCCATCAGAAATCATTAACTCAAAATGGAAACCATTTCACTCTCCTTCAAGCTTCATCAACTAAAACATCTGGAGAGAATTCTAGAGAAACTAGTATTGAGTTCAGGAAATGGGCAAAGATGAAATTACGCGAGAGAATGCGGCGATCGAGGACGTAAAGAGGTATGACGGCTTTGTAATTGCACGCGGCGAGAAGACCAGGATGATCATCAACACGGAGGTCATGCTTGAACCACACAACCGCCGTGGAACTTTCATTCGTTTCCGAAGAGAAACAACATTTGCATCGGGTTCTCAGATGATTCCGGCGGAGAGGCAGAAAATTCGGGAGAGCAAACGATCCCATGAGGACAGTAGAAGAGAAGAATCACTGGATTTGGATTAGTAGATTCCATGAACTCGAAGCAAAAAAGAGAGGGAGAGATAGACATTGAATTGTGGTTGAGACGACTCGTATCCTTCCAAGTGTGTGGTCGTGTAGTCACTGATCAGTCCCATAGTGTAAAAATAACAATTACTAAACGACGTCGTACTCGCTTATTCCTGCTTCGTTTATTTTTAATTATTTTTTTTGTTTTCTTAATTAATATAACATTATTGCTGCTCCATCCTCACTGATTGCTCTGCTGCAACTTTTTTTATCAAAACGCCAAAACCTTTTGACTTAACAATTTGTTTCTTTTTTTTTGATAAAATGTAAATATAACCATTTGTTTCTTTCCTTCAAACAGTTCTTGTTTCTTTACACGACTTTCTACGGATTAGAATTAACAATTTCTTTGGTTTGACTGATTTAGATGTTAGGAAAGAAGAATTCAATGGGACAAAATGAAGAGTAGAGAAAAGTACGAGCAAGAATTGCTACACAACCTAACTTTAGTGCCAAAATTCTCATATTTATGGAACAAAGTAATATTTTGTATGACTGGTTACTAGTCTGAAGAAAAATCAGAGTTGATTTTCCGTCAAATCAATTTTGTAGATTTTGTTTAGATATCGTGTTGCAGCCGTCGTAGACTTTGTTGTCTTTTAAAAGCTCTATAAAACCAAATAGATTTGAAGATTATCTATATTTTGTTTCTCGTTTAAGAATTAGTGACCATGCAAGCCAAAGGAAGCTCTATTATAGTTCCTTCTGTTCAAGAGATGCTGAAGGAGAAGAAGATCACGACGGTTCCTTCGAGGTATGTACGGTCTGATCAAGACAGAACTGAGATCGCTAGTGATTCTGGTCTAGAAAAGGAGATCCCCATCATTGACATGACTCGTTTGTGTTCGTCAACATCCATGGACTCTGAGATTGACAAGCTCGACTTCGCTTGTAAAGAATGGGGATTTTTCCAGGCAAGTCTCAAGCTTTACTATTTCAGTATATCGAAACTCATTCTCTAGAAAACAATCCATTAAAACCCTATTTGAGTTTCAAAGTTTCATCATTGTGGCATGTCTTTATGATTATTGAACAGCTTGTGAACCATGCAATGGACTCAAGTTTCTTGGACAAATTTAAGTCTGAGATTCAAGATTTTTTCAACCTTTCCATGGAAGAGAAGAAGAAGTTCTGGCAACGACCAGAAGAGGTCGAAGGGTTTGGACAAGCTTTTGTGATGTCAGAAGAGCAGAAACTTGATTGGGCAGACGTATTCTTCCTTACAATGCAACCTGTTGGAATGCGCAAGCCTCACTTGTTCCCCAAGTTACCTCTTCCCTTTAGGTCTGCTTCAAATGTGTACAACCTCTCCTACTAACTACACAAGTATTCTCTGTTTAAAATTTGGTTTATGTTTCTTCAGAGATACACTAAACACGTATTCGGCGGAAGTGAAAAGCATAGCTAAGATCTTATTTGCGCAAATAGCAAGAGCACTAAAAATCAACCCGGAGGAAATGGAAAAGTTGTTTGATGATGAATTAGGACAGAGAATAAGGCTGAATTACTACCCTCCTTGTCCAGAGCCCGACCAAGTTATTGGTCTAACACCGCATTCCGATTCTACAGGAATCACCATACTGTTGCAGGTTAATGAAGTTGAAGGTCTCCAAATAAAGAAAGATGGCAAGTGGGTTTCTGTCAAACCACTCCCAAATGCTTTCGTCGTCAATGTTGGAGACATCATAGAGGTAAGTTATATAAAGGGTAGAGCTTATACTTGATATCAATGAAAATGGTTATGATATGGCATTGGTAATTGATGTAGATCATAACAAATGGAATGTACCGAAGTATAGAGCATCGCGGAGTTGTGAACTCAGAGAAAGAGAGGCTTTCTGTGGCGACATTCCACAACATAGGAAAGGGTAAGGAAGTTGGTCCGATGAAAAGTCTCATTGAAAGGCATAATAAGGCTGCAATTTTCAAAAGTGTTACGTCTGAAGAGTATTTTAATGGCTTGTTCTCTCGTCCACTTGATGGTAAAGCTTACCTCGATGTTATGAGAATCTAGAGAAAGCAATGCACTAACCCATTGCTATGTTGTTTTATATATACTCTCTTTCTTCTATGTTTTAAACACTTTGTGCAAATAAGCAATCTCGCTCTCTGCTTCAAATGTGTTAAGACAATGGCCAATAAATAAAGTTTCTGCTTTGCTGCTTCATGTTTGTATTAAACATCACAGTCGCTCTTTTCACCAATTGCAATTAAGGGCTTATTGCAAATCTTGGATATCAGTTTTGACTTTCAAATTTGGTAACTTTTGGCTATTAGCTCTGACTGAGGCTTACGACCACTCTAGATGTCTGATAACTGTCTCAGCTCCAGCCAGCTTCCTAAGGGTGGTTGAGTTGAGGCATCATGAAGAACCCAAAGCTTTAAGCAAAAGGGAACTATGGCTCCCCTTTGGACAGTTTTGGCCATTTTCAAGCAATAAGACTCTTAATGTGTTTTCCCACAAGATCATCAAGAGATGTATCGATCCTGGAAGTCATTGAATAGCTAGTAAGTACTTCTCCTGAGGTGAACTTGCTCGGCAAAAGAAACTTTTTCGCAACATCCAAGAGTCATTCTAGGTGTTAATTGTTACTGCATCATCATTCCATATAACTGACTCAGTACACATCCTTTCAAAGGAATTTGAACAAAACTCCTTAGCCTGGTGGTAGACTCTGATCAACATAAAATTTTCTAAATTATGTAGTATATAAGCTTTGTCATGAAACAATACGTTGGTATATGTCTAGTATTTTCACTTTTATCATACTAAACCTTCCTGTTCTCAAATGTACGATTTTATTTAGCATTGTTTTTTCTGTTGTAGCCAATTAACCAAATCAGTCCAATAAATTATCTCAAAACATTCCTCCATCTTTCTAGGTGTGCCTCTTTGGAGACTAAGGTATGAACTTCAGTTTATCAAAATTTTCATGGTAAGCGATGACAAAAAGCTTTCTTACCGGGTAGACATCAGTTTCTTGGAAGTGAAAATTTCCATCAGGAATGCAGTAGCGAATGTAAGCGTGAAAGTGTACTTTTTAATAATTTGGGTCATCCAAATGCCCAAAAATCTCGTTCCAGTGACTTGAAGCTTCTTCCTGCGTTCGCATAATCCAGATATGTTTTGCCGCATCTGCTATCTCTTTCTCTTCCAGGATTTTCTGCAATTGTCAAAGCTTATAAATCTTGGTACGTAACACACACATTCATACATAAACAGTGGAAACTGCACCAATGTATTGTGTAATAATGTACATTGCGCACAAGAACAATGTCTAATATTTATCTTTTTCTACAAAAAAACAAATACAAGCTAAAGCTTGACCAAGTAAAACGGAGTTTGAATCATAAATGAAATGAATTGTGATTAAAATATCTCCAAATCATGGTTCTCTGAGATAAGCTTAGTCTATGTGATTTAATATATGATACTAATACTTGATCCTCTTGAGCAAAAGAGTAATAGCGAATGACCAAGTATCAGAACAGGGTAGCGACAAACCTCAGCTTCAGAAGCAGTTTTAGTCTTTAAGGAAAGACAATCAAAAAGATCAGAGAACTTCTTAGTACAATCATCTAGTTTTCCAACCCGGTAATACTGCTGCATCTGGTAAAACGGTGCTGCAAAGAGATCGCCTGAGTTAATCACTGAAACTTGATGCAAGGAAAGAAAAGAAGGTAGAGCAAACAGAAGACAAAAGTACAAAACATACACCTAAATCCAAAAGTTACATACAAAGGGTTTAGAGGGTGAGATGTTATTTCCTAACAGGCAAAAAAATTGTCAAATTCCGCGTTCCGTATTCAGGAAAACAAAAAAGTGAAGGCGGCAATGCGATACAATTTGTTGCTAAATATTCTAAGACTATGCCATTTCTTTTACCCAACCTTTTCCTGTCTCATCGCCAGTGCTGGTTATGTTGGAACATCTAGACATCCCTTCAACAAAACATACATTGTGAAAATGGTTTCAGAGATTCTTTGATGGCACAAATCTAAATCATTTCTACACTCTGACCAATGTTTTATAGTGTATGCAACAATCACATATAACACTGCAAATTCGTTGTTGACTAAGAGCAAAATTCCGAAAGACAAAATGACAAAGCAAAGATTTTTGACTACAGATGGATCAAATCTCAATTAAGTTAATTTAGCTTTCCCAAGAGGAAAAATTTCCAATTGGATACAGTAGTGAAAGCTGTTGACTTGAGAGCAAATCGAGGATGTCGAATCAGATAATGCAATCGAATAGGGGAAAAACAGAGACTTACAGTAGCAGAACCAGAGAGCATCGAAGGATTTGGTACAAGACACGCGCCGTCGCACAGCTGACGAGTCTTCGTTCTCCATGCTCATCGTCGTGCCCAGCTCCCTGTAGGAAGAAGAAGAAGAAGAAGAAGAAACGGGCCAGGTTTTGTATCCGGGTTTAGATTTAGGGCTTTCTGCAACCCAAACAACATATTATTTTTTCTTTTAAAATTTTACTAAAACTCATCAATTCAAAATTGAAATAAATCTAATAACAATTAGAATGACAAACCAATCTAGATTGGTCAAACTCCCAAATCTCTAACAGTATCAAGTAGAATGTTTGTGGTGGTCTTAGCACTCGTATTGTTTTTATTGAAAATGTCTTTGTGATACAATGTTAAGCGAACTATTCAGTTTTCGAGTGACAAGTAAGATGAACAGATCAGTCTCTTAGAAAGAATTCTCTATCCTGCTCGGCATAGATGAATTGCCTATTTATATGGAATCTTTTGCTTTCCTGCCAGAATAGTCATGACGACTCTGCATAATGTGGGACCGCCACTTGTTTGCTGCTTCCTCGAGGCAGATTCTCCTGGTTTCTGATTGGTTGATCGCGCAGCTGACATTAAATGCTAGCTGCATGGCTTTCTCACATCATTTAATGTTTGGTGTGCGTCATCCAAGTGGGAGCGATTACATGTTGTTACATCCGTCTAATCGTACGCTTTTGGACCCACCGAGGATGCGTATGACTTTTGTCCCTGTGATAGCGTACAATTATTCTGCCACGTGGTGCGTTGTCTTGATAAGTCGTGGACGTGCTCATAATTTGCAACGAATGACTTAAGTGTGTGGAGTGGGCCTGTCGAAACCATATGGGCCGGATTCAAGGTGAGGCCCACCCCCAATAGTAGCCTCCCAGTTCTTCGTTCTTGGAAGCTCAAGGACACGAAACGGTGTCATTTCCCCTGTATTTATGGCTTCGACCTTGCTTTATACGTAGTATTCACGGAATGGTCGTGATCGCAGCACGCAATGATGATTTAACTTCTCATGCAGCTTATCGTGAATGCTTTATCCCGGCACGCGCGTGTAGTTGGGTCCACATGTCATTTGCAGATAAGGGTGTGGGATTGTTTGAATCTTCGCAACGCGTGAGGGCAGTTTTCTAGATGCGGAAAATGATTATGGGCGGCAATTCAACTTGTATTGCTCTGAATCCCCCCTTTTCGCCTTTAACTACTGTGTATTTCTCTATCTCTCTTAAACAACTTCGGGTCTTTAACTGGTACATTTCTCTCTCTCTTTATTCTTCAAATTTTTTTTCTGCTATCTTGTTTCGAGTTTCGCCTTGCGTATCATTTTACGGTTAAGGTTTAGAACAGTCATAGTTATTTTAGTTGTTGATCAAGCCAGAATCATGAGTCACGAATCTGGTGTTGATTCAGTTTTGATTCATAGTGATGATATCGTGGCGTCGATGGAGGTAGATTCTCACGAGTTTGGTTCCGCGAGTCACAACGCTTGGGTTGCTGATTGATGCGACTTTGGTATTGCCTCATGTAGTGGTTGCGTGACAGAAAGGAGGCCGGTGGCAAGAAACAACTCGCGGAGGTCGACGGCACGCAACTGGACTACTGCTTCAGGTTCCATGGCTCATCACCATAACCCGCCAAACCTGGGCGACTTTTGAGTTCTTTCTGACGAGGCGTTGGTAGAGGAGGACATCACAGGTGAGGATAGAGACAAGATCCACATGTGGTTGAATGTGTTGAAGCTTCCCGCATCGACTTGTACGAACGACTCTTTAGAGGTGCTCAGGATTGCAGTTTTCTTGTATCGGAGGTGATGATAGCACCCTGACGTCATCAGAGGCTGTGGACCCCTCTAAGGGTTATATGTGTTTGCAAGTGGAGGACTACACGCGCTGTGGATTGTGGCTGCCACTTCCTCGACTAGTTATTTCATATTGTGGACGGCGTAAAATAGTCGTGTCACACCTAGGATGTTTGGGAATCTGAAACATAGTCGCCATGCTGCTTCTTTCCTATGCGGCTGGTATTGACCCCAAGGTTCGCCTCTTCGAGGCCACGCCAAAGATCAATTACCATCCGCTTCATGACGATACCTACTTGGTCAGTACATTATTGGTGTGCAGCCTTGTTCATGACTTCACCTCAAAGCTTCATAAGTACAAGGAGTGGTACATCTACGTGAAGCTTAACGAGACGTTTATCTACAACCCCGAGCATCCAATAGTCCACAGGACTTAGAACCCAAACTATAGTATAGCCAAGTAGGATGGTTGCTTGGCTTTAGTGTGTTGGTGTTTTTCGTCTGCTAACCCGCTATTTTTCCTTTGTTTTTCTTTTTTTGTAGTTAGTCATCAACGCAACCCGTATCCGGCATTCGAGAACGAGCTCACACTGATCAAAGGTCTTCTACCTGTGCCATGGAAGGATATCGAGGGATGTATTTGCATGACGTACAAACCTGCGGTCATAGGAGATATGCCGAGATCCCCTGCTTTTTTTGGGCACTAATTGGAACGAGTATATTCGTTGATGTAGCTGACACAGAAAGGATGGGAAATTTTGTCTAACAATGGTGAGGTATAGTAGGAACTTGGTTCTCCGGAAACATGATAGTGTCACCGCGAAGGCGAGGGACGAGTCCATGGCAACTAAGCCACGGGAGGAAGAGAGGCTAGCGGAGCCGACAGGGGCTGATGTGGTTATATTGGCATCTCCACTGGCTGTGGAGGAGCGTGCACCTGTTGCCGAGGAAGGTATGATCGTATCTAGGGGATGTATGACTGTAGCTAGGGAAGAGATGACCGTATCTGGGGGAGGTACAACTATAGCTGGGGAAGGTGCGGCTGAGCGTGCGGCACTTGCCGAGATTGAGAAGCAACTTGTCGAGTACGAAAACCATGATGGGTCCTTGGCCTACGATGGTGCAAATGCTGGTCAGCTCCCCTAGAAGGAAACTGGAGGGGAGGGGAGGGCCGCAGAGAAGCAAAAGAGGAGTGGTCCTGCCAGACATCTCTCCCAAAAGGAGGCTAACATACTTGGGCGATGTTTTGGGAGGGGGTCGTCGGTGGTGACCTAAACATCCAAGATGCCGCGCATTTTGGACCCCGTAGAGGGCTTATTCAAAGTAAACTTCGCTTGATCGGCTAGGGAACCTATGTATCGGTAGAAGGGTCCTGCTGTGAAATTGTTCAGACAACTTGACATTCTTGGACCTTCTTGTCTACGTCCAAAGAAATTATTGTGCAAGGATGATTATGAGAAGTTTGCTTCCGTCTACTTCAAGGTGATTATGTTGTTTGTGCTTTGATATTCAAGTTGTGTTGTTGGCTTTGACATTGACCATTGTCCTTGATGTGCAGATAGGCAGCGCCTTCAATAGGGTTACATGCATATATGAACATGCGCTTGCCAAGAACACCCACCTTTCTCAAATGGCTGCAGATTACTGCGAGTTTGCAGAAGAACGTCAAAGAGTGGCGTCGGGATCTCGCCCTTGTCTAGGTAAAGCTAAGGCATTGGATGCCAAGCTCCTCACTGCGACTAGCCGTATTTCTTCATTAGAGGAAGGGCTAGAGGCATGTGAGAGTGACCACATGCGTGCCCTCGCAAAATTTGATGAGGAGGTTGTGCGGCATGAGGAGCTCGAGGGTGTGTACGGGCGGGAGGCAAAGTGTCATAAAGCAGCCATAGCAGCTCTAGAAGAGAAGGGGCATCACGGGCAGGCCAAGTTGAAAGTGATGATGGGAGAACAGTTTGACTGTATTCATCGAGTTATTCGTGACTTCAAAAATGCGCAAGAACCGTACAACATGTGGGCGCCGAAGACTCGGTTGATAAGATGGTGGGTGCCAGAGTGGCTGTGCCTGACTAGCTGATTGCCCAAGTCAGGAAGGATCAGGAAAATTAGGAAGCCAAGATGGTGGCCGGGGAGCTAGAAGATCTAATGTCGGGCGACGTTGATGTCGCAACACTATTTTTAGGTCGCTCCTTCGGTTCTGGTAATGATGTAGCTCTGAGCACAGGAGATGGAGGCATGCCAAACGATGAGGGTCGAGCCATGCGTAATAGCGTTGCCGAGGATGTAGGCTGGAGTGTCGTGTAGTGGCCTCCTTATTTTTGTTTTTATATTTTCTTCTCTTTTCCTTGTTTGTTTTTTTGTATGTAATGAAAATGGATAGGCTTCGACACCTTTATCCGCATTATTTTGTTTTTAGCCTTAGTAACTTTGTTGTAACCTTTATGGACGTGTAACGGAAAATAGCTTAGATGCGAGTGAGAACTCGGCTTGAGGGTGCGAGGAACTTAGCCACTCCCTTTTTTTCAAAGATGTGTTAGCGAGCACAACTTAGATGCGAGTAAGAACTCGGCTTGAGGGTGCGAGGGACTTAGCCACTCCCTTTTTTATTTAGATGTGTAAGCGATCACGGCTTAGATGCGAGTGAGAACTCGGCTTGAGGGTACAATGGACTTAGCCACTCCCCTTTTTTTAAATATGCGTGAGCGAGCACAAATTAGATGCGAGTGAAAACTCGGCTTGAGGGTGCGAGGGACTTAGCCTCTCCCTTTTTTTTAAGATGCATGAGCGAGCACAGCTTAGATGTGAGTCTGAACTCGGCTTCAAGGTACGAGACACTTAGCCACTCCCCTTTTTCTTTTAGATGCATGAGCAGCACGACTTAGATGCGAGCGAGAACTCGGCTTGAGGGTGCAAGGAACTTAGCCACTCCCTTTTTTTTGAGATGCGTGAGTGAGAGTGAGAACTTGCCTTGAGGGTGCGAGGGACATAGCCACTCCCTTTTTTTTATGATGTGTAAGCAAACACGACTTAGATGTGAGTGAGAACTCGGTTTGAGGGTGCGAGGAACTTAGCCACTCCCTTTTTTTAGATACATGAGCGAGCACGACTTAGATGCGAGTGAAAACTTGGCTTGAGGGTGTGAGGAACTTAGCCACTCCTTTTTTTTAGATGCGTGAGCGAGCACAACTTAGATGCGAGTGAGAATTCGGCTTGAGGGTGCGAGGGACTTAGCAACTCCCTCTTCTTTTATTAAGAATTTAATTTATATTAATAGATGTACCTGAAAGATGCCTACGTACCCTATGGGGATCAAGCCAACCGTAGTTATATTGTTTTACAACTTATGGGAATAGCTGTAATTGTCGTGGTGCTCCTTAGTAGTGGTAGCATTTCAGATTGGCCGTGTTCCAGCTTTGCGGTATTATTTCCCCTTCCATAGTTGCCAACTCAAACACGCCAGGGCGGACCACTTTGTAGATTATATGTGGGCCTTCCCAGTAAGCACCAAGCTTCCCGGCGTTAGGTTCTGCAGTATTCTCGAAACCTTTCTCAGGAGGTGGTCGCCTTCCTCGAAGTGTCTTCTTTTGACTTTTGTGTTGTAGTACTTGGCTACATCATGTTAATATATCTGTACTCGGAGGCAGGAAAGCTCTCGTGGTTTTTTAAGGTCATCAACACTGTCTACAAGGGCATTGTTATTAGCGTCTTCGTCTAAAGGAGCCCTTGTTCTATGGAGGCTTGCGACAGCCATCTCGGCAGGGACCATGGTTTCGACTCCATAAGATAGCGAGAACGGTGTTTGGCCTGGTTATCTCCTTGGTGTTGTTTGATGTAACCGGAGGACTCCGTCCAGTTCTTCTGCCCATGCACCTTTTTAATCATCCAGCCTTTTTTAGGCTGCTCACTATTTTGTTGTTGGTGGCTTCTACTTGCCTGTTTCCTTGTGGATATCTTGGCGTGAATTTATTCAATCGTATACGCCACTTTGCGCAGAATTCCTTGAAACTTATCGAGATGAATTGACTGCCGTTATTCATGGTGATTTTAGAAAGGAGGCCATAACGGCAAATGATGTTCTTCCGTACGAACTTCTGAATGTCTTTGTCTTTGATCGTGGCGTAGGAATCTGCCTCTACCCACTTGGTAATGTAATTGGTTAGGACGAGGAGGAACCACTTCTATCAGGATAGAGGAAATGGGCCGACTATGTCCATGACCCATCACACGAGTGGATACGGTATAGCTCCGCTCATTAGATCTTCAGTTACGTGTATGAGCAGCGCATGGCGCTGACAGTGTTCGTATTTTGCTGCATGAGCATCATAGTTAGTCTGCAGCGTCGACAAGTAATACCCCAATATTTTGACATTTTGGGCGAGAGACCGGCCTCTAGAGTGGTTCCTACATGACCCATCGTAAATATACTGAAGGACTTCCTGCACCTTATTGAGGGCTATGAATTTGAGTAGGACCCTGTTAGTCGTTCGGCAAAACACATGCCTGTTGATTTGCAAATATTTTGATGTCCATGCTTGTAGGCGCCTCGCTACCCATCTATCCGCCGGTGTGGTTCCATTAGATATGTAGAGGAGGATCTCAGTCCGCTAATCAATTTGAGGGGTAGCTTGGCTTGCTTGATCTGCTTATGTGCTTCTCAGAGTGCTTCCATTGATTGCCGCACAGGAGTCCGACTTAGACTCCCCTTTCTCTAAGTTTATGCTCGGGAAGTCGATGCTTCTAACTGGGATGACTTGCCACTGGGTTGGGTCCGACATTGAGGCGAGTGTGGTAAGGGCATCTACGATTGAATTGTTGCTGCGTAGGATTTTGGTTAGAGTGAACGGGTTGAACTTTTTAGTCAACTCGTCCATGACTTTGAGGTATGCGTCCATCCAATCATTTTTTGCCTCATAGATCCAAGCGTGTTGAGGGACTTGGCTCTCATGGTTTTTGCTCGTCTTAACCCCGCAATGAGGGCCTCGTACTCGGCCTTGTTATTTGAAGTTGAGAATGCCAGCCTAAATGATTGCTTGACTATTTCCTTGCTCGGTGCTTCGAGACGACTTCTGACTCTAGAACCGTATCTTTATGACGAGTCGTCTACATGCAGGGACTAGCTACTAATTCCGACTTATTAGGTTGGGCGAGTTTGGGCGTCAACTCTACCAAAATGTTGGCTAGGACCTGTGACTTGGCAGTTGTCCTGCCCTTGTATCCAATGTAATGCTCACATAGTTTAATTGCCCAGTTCGCCAATCTGCCTTATTGGCTTGGACTATGGAGGATTGTTTGGATAAGGTGATTTGTTAGTACTATAACTGTGTGTAATTTGAAGTAAGACCTCAGTTTTTGGGCCGAGGTGACGACTGCTACCAGCTTCTCGATTTATAGATATCGTGATTCCCTATCTTCTAATGCTTTACTTTTGTATAAGATGGGCTTCTGCTCGCCATGATCTTCTGTGACAAGCACGCTGCTAACCGTCGAGTCCAAGACTGCAATGTAGAGATAAAGCATATCTTCTTCTGCCAGCTTTGCTAGGACTGGTGGTGTTGATATGTAAGCCTTAAGTTGTTTCAAGGCGTCCTTGCATTTCTCATCCAAGGTGAAGTGTTTGTTGTCGCGGAGGACCTGGTAGAATAGCAAGCACTTATCCGGTGAGCAGGAGATGAAACGGTTGAGCGCTGTTATCCTTCCCGTTAGTCATTGAACTTCTCGCACGGTTTTTGGGAACATAAATCGAGGATGGATGAGATTTGCTTCGAGTTTGCCTTAATCCCGTGCTTGGTGACTATGTAGCCTAAGAATTCTCCTGATGATACCTCCGAAGGTACACTTTGCCGGGTTGAGTTTCATGCCATATTTGTTTAATATTCTAAAACATTTACGCAAGTGTGTGACGTAATCTCCGGCCCAAACAGACTTGACCAGCTTGTCATCGATGTAGACTTCCATTGTGCGGCCTAGTTGCCTGGCTAACATTTTATTAACGAGCTGCTGATAAGTCGCACTAGCGTTTTTAAGGCCAAATGGCATCACCTTATAGCAGTCCCCTTAGCCGTTATGAAGGCGGGTGTTGATATAACTTGTCTGGATCTGGTTGTAACCTGAGAACGCGTCTATGAAGTAAAGGAGTTTGTTCCTGGTGTTCGCCTTGATAAGCTGATCGATGTGTGGGAGTGGGAAGCTATCTTTTGAGCATACTTTATTCAGGTCGGTGAAGTTGACGCACACTCTCCATTTAGCGTTTTTCTTTTTAACGACCATCGGGTTGGCTAGTTATTCCCGGTACTTCAGCTTTACAATCGATCCTACTTGTGTGAGTCATTCTACTTCGTCGTTTATCGCCTGCGTATGCTTAGCTCTGACGACATTTTTGCTTGATCGAAAGGAAAGTGGGATCGAAGTTGAGTTTGTGGCATGCGATTTTTGGGTCGATCCTTGGCATGTCCTCGGTACTCCATGCAAACATCTTATTATTTTCCTCGAGAAAATTTTTGAGTTCGGCACGAATAGTGGGGTCGAGGCTCGCGCCTATTCCCACACATCGCTCCGGGGGAGTATCCGGCATCACTTGCTCCATTGCTGTTTTTGGTATTGATATCGTGCATGTTTACACCGACTTGACATGGAGCTTGTGTTCTGTTATGAAGTAGAGGCTTGCGACACTTTGACTTCCACTTAGCGTGTATATCCCATCTTCGGTGAGGAATTTGATGCACTAGTGGTAGGTGGACAGCACCGCTTTCATCATGTGAATCCAAGGAGTCCCTAGGATAATGTTATAGATTGTTAGGGCATCCACGACATGGAACTGTACCCACCGAGTCGATCCAGCAAGATACATAGAGAGCCTGATTGTCCCGATGGTGTTTAACGTCTTCTCGTTGAAAACCGTGAGCGGGTGCCCCCTGGCTTTACCGCGAAGTCTTTAAGGTTCATTTTGTCTGAAGCTTCTTTGAATACCAGGTCGACGGAGCTTCCTGGATCAATGAGGATGCCTGCTACTTTAGAGGCTTGCGATCAGGAGACCATGCGTTCTCCTCGGAGAAGCAGATGTTGCCTTCATTTGGGGCCTGATCTTGCTTTAAGACTTTAGTGATTCTGAGGCAGTGGTCGGCTACCACGACTTCCATGGACGGGTAGTCCAAGACTTTAGCCCTCTGCTTGTAGTTTTGTATGGATTTGACCGAGTCATTGCACGTCATGGGACCACCCATAATCATGTTTAGTCGTCCAAACACCGGAGCGAGCTCCTTTCCTACACGTGTCCTCTTTGGCGGACCAGTGTGAGATTGCAGGGTGCCTTCGCGCTTGACCTAGCCCTCGGCGCACATTTTAGTTGGATCTGCATCCATCGGTGCCGCCTATATGCTGCGAGAATGAGAGGATGCCATGATTGAAATGGCTACTACTTCCTGCGATCCTGGGATAGTTCATTCTGCGAATTTGCCGAGTAGGAAGGCCTTCAGATTCCTGCACTTGGCCGTTGAATGAGTTGTACTATGATGGAACTCGCTGTACACAGCTTCCTCTGGTTGGGAACATGGTCGGTGCCACTTGTTATTCCATCATCTGGATCATCGAGTGGTGGTTTCTGGTACGGGCTTGGCCTCTTCGGCCTCCTCGGCTATCATGAAGCTCGTTTGCTTCTTTATGTACTCTTTGCTAATATGCTACTGCGGCTCTATGTAAGCCTCCGAGTTCGCGCTGGGGGTGGCCTTGTAGACGGCCTTCCCAGTCAGTGCAGCATAGTGCTTTGCATATGCCGTTTTTTCTTCTTCAATTTCCGCGTGCATGAGCACCCAGTGCATCGTATCCTCTAGAGAGGTAGGCCTGCACATCTTTAGATTTTTTTTGACAAATTCGTTCTTTTGGTAGATCGCGGTCGTGAGGAGCTCGATAGCATTTTTGTCAGTGATTGATACGCCTGTGGCCATATCCTGGAACTTGTCGAGGAACCTTCTGAGCGGCTTCTCCGATTCCTGGTGCACAGCTTGGAGCTAAACGATTATACTACTCTACCGGATATACATCAAATAATGCTTCAAGAAGGCTTTAGTGAGCTGGTCAAAACTGTCGATCTAGTACAGCTTTAGCTTGGCAAACCAGCCTAGCGCGTTTCCTTCCAGATGATTGACGAAGAGCTGGCACAACCCAACACTTGCTCTTTTGGGGAGAACCTTGTTCTCCCCATGGCTATGGTGAATGAGGTGAGGAAGTTCTGCGGGTTGTTCCTTCCCTCGTAGGTTGGGTACCTTATTTTAATGTTGATATTGACGGACGTTTGGGAGAAGCGGCGTGTGAACGACATATTCCATGTTTGTGCGCGCACGAGCTCTTTCTCAGAGGCGAGCTGGTTGCTTGATGTAGCTTCAAGGTTTAGCCGTCGATGGCTCGTTCAAGGGCTTCTACCCTTCTATCTTCGTGTCCCCGTAGTGCAGCTGTGCTGGCTGGATTTTGTGCCACAGGTGACTTGTCGAACAGGACTCGGTTCAGCTTTTTGGGGGTGCGCTCGGACGTTCTGAATTTGGCTATCTGCTTCTGGCACACGATCTACACAGCGGCCAGCGCCTCTAGGCACTCCGAGGTTTTTATGTTCATTTGCTCCATTCGCTCAAGGATGAGCTGCAGAGGGTCGGGGCTCCTTTCTGCTGCTCCAGAGCTCTATTTTTGGTGGTATTAGCAATGTATTGTTTTTATTGATAATGTGTTTGTGATACAATGTGAGCCAAACTACTCAGTTTGTGGGAAACAAGTAAAATGAACAGATCAGTCTCCTAGCGAGAATTCTCTATCCTGCTCAGCGCAGATGAATAGCCTATATATATGGAATCCTTTGCTTTCCCGCCAGAATAGTTATGATGATTATGCAGTATGTGGGACCGCCACTTGTTTGCTGCTTCTCTGAGACAGATTCTTGTGGTTCGTGATTGGTTGATAGCGCAACTGGCATTAAATATTAGTTATGCGGCCTTCTGACATCATTTAATGTTTGGTGCATGGCTTCCAAGTGGTAGCGATTAGATGTTGTCACATTTGTCTAATCGTACGCTTTTGGATCCGTCGAGAACGTGTATGACTTTTGTCCCTGTGGTAGCGTACCATTATTCTGCTACGTGGTGCGTTGTCTTATAAGTCGTGGACATGTTCATAATTTGCAACAAATGGCTTAAGTGTGTGGAGTGGGCCTGTCGAAATTATATAGACCGGATTAAATGTGAGCTCCACCTCCAACATACATCAAATAGTTTGATAACATGAAAAACAAATAAATTTTAATTAATTCCAATTAAATTGTTGAATATGTACACAACAATTTGGTTGAATAGTTAAATATTTATATCCAATGAAACTTCGTATAAGAAATCGTGGAGTCTTGTTTTATAAGATTTGGATTAGAGATGTGATATATAAATATTAGAATGTTTAGACATGTTGACAAAAAAAAGAGAATGTTTGGACATTGTGATTATTGGAATTTGCATGAGACAAAAGGAGACAATCAACATACTAATTTCCTCCCATAATAACTCTTCTCAATACTCTTTAAGAAACTTGTCTTTATGATCGTGATGGTTTTGGGAATTTAGATTTAGAGATATAATCCCCAAAAAAATCAGGAACAAAACATTTAGCAGGATACTAGTGCCGAGAATAAATCGGAATTGGATCATATCTCATAAAATCTTAGTATTGATGGAAAAGTAAGGTGTTGTTCGTTTATACATCTAGCTACTCTCTCTCCTCTTTTTTATTTTCTCTCTTCTTTTTTACTCTCTCTCCTCTTTTTTATTCTATCTCCTCTTTTTTATTCTCTCTCCTCTTTTTTACTCTCTCTCCTCTCTTTTACACTCTCTTCTCTTTTACTTTCTCTCCTCTTTTTTACTCTCTCTCATAACTTTTACACTCTCTATTCTCTTTTACTCTCTCTCATCTCTTTTACTCTCTCTCATCTCTTTTATTCTCTCTCCTCTTTTTACTCTCTCTCCTCTTTTTACTCTCTCTCCTCTCTTTTACTCTCTCTCCTCTCTTTTACTCTCTCTCCTCTCTTTTACTCTCTCTCCTCTTTTTTACTCTCTCTTCTCTTTTATTCTCTCTCATCTCTTTTACTCTCTCTCCTCATTTTACTCTCTCTCTTACTGTTTATAGTCTCTCTCCTTTGTTTGTACTCTCTCTCCTCTCTTTTATCCTTTTTACTCCCTCTCCTTTTTTTACTCTCTCTCCTCTTTTTTACTCTTTCTCCTCTTTTTTACTTTCTCTCTCCTCTTTTTTACTCTTTCTCTTACTATTTGTAGTCTCTCCTCTGTTTGTACTCTCTTTACTCTCTCTCCTCTTGTTTATTATCTCTCCTATTTTTTATTTTCTCTCCTCTTTTTACTCTCTCTCTCCTCTCTTTTATTCTCTCTCCTTTTTTACTTTCTTTCTTCTTTTTACTCTCTCTCCTCTCTTTTGTTATTTATCTTCTTTTTACGTTCTCTCCTCATTTTTCTCTCATTCCTCATTTTTCTCTTTTTCTTCTTTTATTGTTCTCTCTCCTCATTTTTTTATCTTTCCCTATTTTATTCTCTCTCATATTCTTCTCACTCCTCTTTTTTTCTCAGCCTTCATTTTTTTCTTAGTCCTCATTTTAGTGATATGTAATCTAGATGGAAATTTCATCTTGCAAAACAAACAAACATACATCTACATATTGGCCCTAACTGGTAAGTGAGGAATTTGTGCAATTGCTCAAATCCTCAAGTATTCCATTCCTCAGTTACCAGTTGTATGCAACTCATTATTTAGTCAATTCTTCCATCATTATTTATTTTAACTAATAAATAAATAAAATTCTAATGAATTATGAATAAAAAGATAAAAGTTCATGATACATCCTTTCAAAATATATTATTTAATATATATAAATATATATTTAATGATCTTTTTTCTTTCCATCATATTTATATTTAATGATCTTGGTTCAAATTAAATTATATAGCATATATATACATAATTTTATTTCATATATATTTATATTTTATTTTTTCATATCGATAGTTTTTTTTTTGTAAGTACCAAAAAAATTTGGTTTAATATCGGTTCATTATTGTTTATGTATCGATTTTTTTTTAATTTGTTTCATGTTAGTTTAAGTAAAAAATTAAGAACAAAAAATCTCGAATTGTTATATTTTATTTATTTTGATCAGATTCGGTTTAGCTCGAATTCTAATTTTTTTTGGGTATATGAATCTAGCATCAAGAGTTCAACTCATTATCAAATGTAGATTAAATGGGATTCTATGATATATTTTGGTTATAAATTGGATTTTGTCGATCTAATTATTAAAAAATATCTGTCATATTTCACATTTAGCAAAATTCAGCTCTTACCATTTGATTTTAAGTAATTCCACAAAATTCCGCATAAAAATAAAAAAAAATTCTACCAAATTCTACATTCAACACAATTCCGCAGTTACGATTTATACCCGTTATATCTAGATGTACTATCCAGCATGGAAACAAACAACATCCAATTGCCCCTTCTAGATTGTATATCCAGATGCACCATTTGGATGAACTTGCCAGATGTACAAACCACACAACCTAAGTAAAACTTGGGATGATTTGTAAACATGTGAAATTGGATTCTGACCGTCCAGTCCGAAAGGACCAGAGACCACAGAGTTGTGGGAGTTTGGGAGGAATATTAGTCAAACGGTTCAATGTTTACTTAACTATTTATAAATTCTTGTAATTATCAAAAGAAAACAAATTGGCATGGCTCTAACGTTAAGTTAGCTCCTTCACTTTACATTTTTTTTTTTCATTTTAATTCATACAATTCCATTAGTTGACCCAAAAAAAAAATGTAATTACAGAAAAAAGACCAAATCTATAAAATTAATTTATCAAACCGGAACAATTTCTTCTGCCTCAACCAGGAAATCAACTATTCTAGTATTTTTTATTCAAAAATACAGTAATATTTTCATTGTTTCTCTCTCTATTTTTTATTTTTTGTTCATAATTAAATTATAATATCCATCTGGTTTTATTCCATTTTTTTATTTTTTTTTGTTTTCTCTTTCCATTTCTTGCCAAAACCCTAATTTCACCACACTCGTTAACAAATTTCTCCCCCAACTTAAACCACCCCTTAGAAAAAAATAAAAAGAAATTAGATCTTTCTTCTTTGCTTATAATTATGGATGTTTTAGCTCCAATTTTCTGAAATTAAAGTTTTCTTCATGGAAGCTTTGGTTTAATCTCTTTGCTAGCTTCTACTGATCTGTTTCCTTTGCACCAGAAACTCTCATATATTCTCCTGCAAAAATCTCATCCTTCGTTTTTTTCGCTCTTATCTCTGAATCTTAGAGCTTGTGGAAACAAGCTTGAATCTATCGTGATCAAAAAGATTCGGAGGGGATCTCTGTGCTCTGCTGATTTGTCGGAATCTCACCCTACAGAATCACTCGATCTTATGTCCGGATGGAGGAGAGAGAAGGAACCAACAACAACAACACCAGTAGTTTCGGCTTGAAGCAACATGAACCTTCTTCTGATGGTGGTTTTTCAATGGACCCATCACCACGGCCCGAAAACCCTAATCCTTTTTCGGGCCCACCCACTACTGCCCCAACTGCCGCCGTTTCTGAGAATGCGGCGGCTCCTCCGTTCAGCTTAACAATGCCGGCGGAGAACGCGTCCTCCGAGCAGCTGAAAAAGAAGAGAGGGAGACCGAGGAAGTATAATCCCGATGGGACTCTTGCTGTTACTCTGTCGCCGATGCCAATCTCCTCCTCCGTTCCATTAACGTCGGAGTTCCCTCCTCGGAAACGAGGAAGAGGACGTGGCAAGTCCAATCGATGGCTTAAGAAGTCCCAAATGTTCCAATTCGACAGAAGTCCTGGTAAATATCTCTTCGTAAACCTTCGGATTGTAGTCTGTTAAATATCAGAAAATGTAGCAGTTTTGTATAGTTATGCGAGTCAATATGGATCTATGTGGGTTTGACTTGAACGATGTTGAAAGAATAAACAGAACTTTTGTGTCAGAAGTCATAAGCTAGTGAAAGAGTACTTTTGTGTCAGAAGTCATAAGTTAGTGAAGAGAACGAAAAGGCTACGACGTGAGAGGAAAGATTGGATTATGCACATTGTAACATTTACTTGAAGCTCGAGTATAAGAGAGAAAACAATACAGATTAAGAGAAAACAACCCTCTGGTGTTGTGTTTGTTTAATAGATCAATGATTTTGGATTAGTATTGTCTGCCTGTGTGTATCGTAATGTTTTGTTGTCTACGCTCTGATTTTGACTTCGCTCGTTTCAGTTGATACCAATTTTGCAGGTGTAGGAACTGCAGATTTTGTTGGTGCCAACTTCACACCTCATGTTCTTACCGTAAACGCTGGAGAGGTATGGTTTTCTGAACCATTTGTGATTATGATCATAGTCATAGGCACTGGGGTTCACACTTCAAACCGCCAACTATGATCTACTTTTAAGCTGATCTCTTGACCACGTGAATTTGTGCAGGATGTGACGATGAAGATAATGACATTCTCTCAACAAGGATCTCGTGCTATCTGCATCTTGTCAGCAAATGGTCCAATCTCCAATGTTACACTTCGTCAATCTATGACATCTGGCGGTACTCTAACTTATGAGGTCTAAATGCTTCCCCCTCTCGTTTCTCTTCACTCTTCCCACTTCATATAAACAAAGAATCCACTTATCTGCATTCGGTTTCCTTCTAATGTATTTTTTTGGGGTTGTATTTTATTAATATAGGGTCGTTTTGAAATTCTTTCTTTGACGGGGTCGTTTATGCAAAATGAATCTGGTGGAACTCGAAGTAGAGCTGGTGGCATGAGTGTGTGCCTCGCAGGACCAGACGGTCGTGTCTTTGGTGGAGGACTCGCTGGTCTCTTTGTAGCTGCTGGTCCTGTCCAGGTTTGATTCAAATTTCTTGATCTTGTGTGGGCTCGGAAGAGAAGAGTGCCTTGCGTTTAACATCCATTTATTATAGATAATGGTAGGGACTTTCATAGCGGGTCATGAGCAGTCACAGCTGGAGCTAGCAAAAGAAAGACGGCAAAGATTCGGGTCACAACCATCTTCAATATCATTTAATATCTCAGCCGAAGAAAGGAAAGCTAGATTCGAGAGGCTCAACAAATCTGTCACAATGACTCCACCAACTACTTCATACACGCATGCAAACACAACAAATGCGGTTCACAGTTACTACACAACAAACTCGGTTAACCATGTCAAGGATCCCTTCTCTTCAATCCAAGGAGGAGGAAGAGAGAGAGGAGAAGAAGATGAAGAGGATGAAGAAGATGATGATGAATTAGAAGGTGAGGAGGATGAATTTGGAGGTGATAGCCAATCTGACAACGAGATTCCGAGCTGATATGATCATGTGGTTTCTATTAAAGGATTTGTTAGAGTAATGGGTTTCAGATTTTGGTTGATTGTTAACAGAGAATGTTTAGAAGCTTCTGTCTTTAGGTTCTGTCCTCTTGTGATTGTTGTAGTATCCATGTTAGAAAAACACTCACGATTGCCAAATTCTCCTTCAAGAAAGTTATTACTTTGATTTTCCAATTTTAATAGGCCTGTCAGACTATTACACTGAAATTCTAAATATTTAAAGCTGATATAAAATCTTTTTTTCCAAACTCTATATAGGACTATTCTAGACAAGTTGCATCACTGAAAGAAAATAATTTATGAATTGCATGTATTACATTAGTAAAATGAGTTTTGGTGTGTCGTGTCATTAGTAACCAGGATTAAATAGATTGCAAAAATTTTGTAGGATTTTAATCCAAAACTAATTGAAAAAATAGTTCATTTGTCAATGGTTCTTATATTCAGATAGTCTCATCTTTTTTTTTGGTAAAAATGTGAATATCATAAAATAATGAAAAAGTTTGGGCTTGCCCAAAAAAAAGTAAATACAAGAAGAGATTTTTTTAATCGCTTTTAAGCAAAACGAGAGCCAAAAGTTCAAAACATACAACTGAAAACAGGGGAGAAGAATTAATCCACCTGTAATAAATCTCATAACAGAGGCGTAAAAAAGAAACACAACGGTTCAAAGCGAGGCACAAAGATCTTAAGAGAATATTGTCTCTAATCAAAGTGGAGAATCCACCGCAATATTTGATGTGAGCATTCCTTCATGTGTAACACTTCGAGCAATAGCTCTTGCTACTTTGTTTGCCACTGGAGAAGATTTTTGGATTATGCAGCAACTGAAACTTCTTTTGAGCAGCTCGATTTTCTAGAAACCAAAGCCGAAATTTTGGCTATTGATCTTGTGCAGATAACATCTCTGAAATCTTGCTCTCTCTATATCCTCTTCAATAGAAGTATAAGGAAGAT
This sequence comes from Lepidium aucheri, assembly GCA_900406435.1. Lineage (NCBI taxonomy): Eukaryota > Viridiplantae > Streptophyta > Magnoliopsida > Brassicales > Brassicaceae > Lepidium > Lepidium aucheri. The sequence continues at coordinate 49,591 of OVBA01000089.1, read as the reverse complement.
CCAGAGTGCTCTGTAGAGCCCAGACAAGGCTTTTGAAATCTGCAGTGATTTTATCATTTGATTGTGTAAGAGCAATCCAGGCCACACCACACAGAGCTTGAATTTATCCATGATAGACCGATGTTAATCTTAATTTTAGACACGATAGGCCTTTTCTATTGGTGAAATTGACGCTTAGCACTCAAGGAACATTGTCTAAAGCTCTGTTTCTTGTCAAAGGCTTTGATCCATTCAATCGAGTTTTCTATAGTAGTAGACACAACAATCTCTGCATCTACGTTTGTATGTTTGAAGATCCCATTATTCCTTTGCTTCCAGATTCGCCATATGACCCATGGCAGGGCTCTACGAGAAGCTTCAGACATTGTCCCATGATATACTTGATCCACAAATTGATGGATTAGTTTGCAGTCGTTTTCTCCACTCCATTAGGAAGGTACATATAATTAATGCAGTCCCAAACACTGCAAGCAGCCCTACATTCAAATAGAATGAGGTATAGTTTCAGGGTACAGATTATAGGTGCTTCAGTTCCCGTCTACATTTAACCCGTGTCTTTGAAGACAATCTCTGACCGCTAACGCACTAGACATAGATTTCCAGAGGAAGTATTTTATCTTAGGTGCTGTGTTGAGCTTCCATATCCGGCTCTACAACTTATTTTGTTGAGAAACAGTATCGTTTATAGCCACATGTTTTGAAGCAGACAAAGCTAACCAGGCACCGCTCTTAACTGAATAACATCCATGTTGAGTGTGTGCCGCCACATATCTTCCTGTTCAGCATTTGTCTATATTTTCTTCACAGCAACCACATCTTCTACACTCATGTGTGACTGTAATTTGTTTAAATCCCAACTTCCGGATGGTAGTAAGAGCTTTGCAACCTTCATGTTGGGCCTTGTCATTACTGGATGTAGAGATGGTTTACGAGGATGAGGATCAAGAATCCAATTGTCACCCCATACCTCAATATTCTTCCCATTACCAATTGACTTGTACAGCCCTTGTTGCAGAAGTTCTCTCCCATGTAAAATACTACACTAACCGAATAACGGTCTTGTACCAAGGCCTGCACTAAGGAATTCCGTATTAGGAAAATAACGACTATTCTAAAGTTGTGCCAGCACAGACTCCGGTTGATTTAGTATACGCCAAGCCTGCTTTTCTAACAAGGATTGGTGAGAGACTTTGATATTACGAAAGCCTAATCCTCCATTCTTCTGTGATCTACACAAAGTTTTCCACGCAACCTAGTTAATCTTCTTTATCCCTGCTTTATCATTCCACCAAAATTGTGTCATAGCACTAACAAGCTTACGACATTGACCTTTAGACAACTTAAAGCAAGTATAATGTAAACTGGGAGGGCTTGTGCAATCGACTTAATCAGGACTTCCTTTCCGGCATGCGATAACATCTTAGAGAACCAATTGTTAAGCCTCGAAGTTAATCGATTCGTGATATATGCCAAGAGGTCTTTCTCTGAGACACTAAAACACTCTGGCAAACCTAGATACTTCCATGTTCCTCCTTCCTGATCAATTCCCATGAGAGTACCTAGGAGATGGCGCATGTAGGGATCAATCTTGGAGCCATATCTAGTTGCAGACTTCTGGTAGTTTATAACCTATCCCGAGGCTTTACCGTATATATCCAGAACTCTCATTACTTCTGAACACTCCTTTAGAGTGGCTTGACACACAAGAAAGCTATCATCCGCGAACAATAGTTATTGTACTGAGGGACTGCTTTATCACTTTTAATACTAAGTGCCGGTGCAGCTATTTCTGAATCCAAGATATTCTTAGTTAGCTCCATGTTCATTTCATTCGTAACCCATTGAGCAAAACAGCTAGAAGCTCCTATATTTACTCCGGATTTGACGAGGTGAACATTTCTCGGAAGTAGTTGACTGCAACATCGCATTTTGATCCCTCCGCAAACTGATCAACTCTGTGAGAGTTAGTTAGCAAAGGGATAAGTTTTTTGCTCTACTTTGGTGAACACAATTGTGATAAAATTTAGTATTTGGTCTCCATCTTGTAGCCAATTTACTCGGCTTCGTTCCTTCCAATAGGTTTCTTCATCTCTATAGGCTTATGCTATCTACGTTTCTTCATCTTTATAGGCTTATGCTATCTTTTCCTTAAACTCTATGATTAAAGCCATATTTGGAGTAGCCTTACTCTGTTCCATCTCAAATGATGCTTGGCATTTTGTAGAGTAAATAGAGAGTTGCTTGCCGTTGTACATTTCCAAATAGCTAAAGACCTGCGACAATCCTTAATTTTGTCCATCACTGTTCTGCACGTGGAAGTGAAAGCCTCATTCCTAGTCTCTTGGATACATTGGCTTCTGGTTTTGTTGTACATCGCTTATCAAAGATAAACCTGCCCCTAAAACCCTCTGTACTTTTCGTGAGTCTTAGCAAAATCGGCCTATGATCTGACCTGATATGATCAAGATATGTGCCATGTGACATTGAGAAGATCTGAAACCATTCTGCATTCCCCAGACATTGGTCTAGTTTGCATTGTATATAGTTTCCATATCTTTCACCCGCCCAAGACATATTATTCCCCCCATACATGAAATTTCTCTAAATCCACAGTCAGCGATCATGTTCATGAAGGGGTAGAAGTATCTTTCTTCTCTGGGAGGGCCACCTATCTTCTCTAAACTATCGAGAATCTCATTTAGGTCCCCAGTTACCATCCAAGAATTAGTTCTAGTGCTGCTTATGTTGGTTAAAAGATCTCATACAGCCTGTCTATTATTCCTTGTAGGTTCACCGTAGACGAAGGAGACAACAAAATTGAGTGAACCCAAAACCACTTCAACATCAATTATATTCTTGTTGGATTGTACTAATTTCACTTGATAACAACCTTTCCAGAATAAAGCAAGGCCTCCACTCAAATCAATAGGTTCAACAAAGTGATAAAAATCATATCCTAAAGATTGAAAAACATTCATAACATGCTCATTAGAGTTTTTGGTCTCCATGAGGAACAAGAAATCGGGAAACTGTAGTCTTCTCATCTCCCGTAAAATATAATGTCAAGGTGTTCTCCAGGCCTTGACAATTCCAACTCATAAAGCTCGTTGATACTAAGGCGGTTCCTCATATGGAACTTCCTCCAGATTTAATCGTTTTGAAGCATTCTCAGAATCTGTTACTGTATCTTCACATTTCTCCCTTTTTGGTGGGGCTACAAGTTGTTCAACTTGTTGCTGCTTCACTCGATACACCCTTACCACCGCTTTCGCACTTTGCTATCTCTTTTATTTCATTGGATGTTTGTGGTATGGACCAGGTTATTTCCTAGTCCCGGATAGGTTGGAATCAAAATTTCCAGACCTATAAACCGTTGGACTAGAGGATTCACGCTGGTTCTATTGAGAAACTAACACCACCTCATTCCCTTTGCTTGATTTACCTTCGAACTGAAGTCTATCATGGATTGATAAACGTCTTCCATTTTTATCATTATCTTCAGCTTGAGAGAAATCAAACACCAAGCCCTTTTCTTTGTTCAAATATGTAGTTACCACCACGTTCGAGTTACCCTCAAAAATCTACTTCTTCGCACTTTAATCCTTGTCTAGGCCCAAAACATGGTTTTGGACTCGAATGACTCTTGCTTCCTTTCGTTCGGGTCTAACACAGACATGTAATTTTGTAACACATCCAGGACATCTTCCTTGATTCTTGTTTTTCCAGTCATTGGATCATACACATCTTCATAAGTAATCATCCCACATAACGGGTCATCTTTGTCAAGCTTTTTGATAGGTTGAAAAGCTCCTTTACATTTCTTTACCGTTGCACTTTCATGCCGGTTTTGAGATAAGGAGGGACATCTCACCTTTTCATGTGTTAATCTTTGAAGGTGTAGCATCTCTTCCTCAGTCGTTCATATTCAAAGGTAATATTTACGACTTCTCCTGTTGCCACTTCAAACTCTCGAGCATTCTTAAGAGGTTGGTTAACATCTAACTCAAATTTTGCTCGAATAAAGCCTTTACTTTGAGGATTCAAAGGATCGAAACTCAGTTCAATAACACGTCCGACATGGCCAGCTATCTCCAGGATAACGTCAAGACATTGGAATGTATCTCATTTGGACCCAAACCGCTAGGTTCTGCAGATAACCTTCACCTGGCTTCTCTGTCCACTTCTCCATTACCATCCCCTAGTCTTCATATGTCCATGCTCCAACAGATAAGACAGCTTGAAGATATGTATCATGATCAAAGATAAACTGAAAATTTTCATGTGTGATTGTAACTCCTCGACATCTTCCTTGTACTCTCCACATTCTTGACATATCATGGATGAAATTAGACATTTTTTGACAGCTAGGATTTAGCAGTCTCCCCATTATACAGCACTGATCCTTTTAACAACATTCATCTTTGGCACACACTGTAATTTGATGGGCTTTTCCTTATCCAGTGACATACTTTGCGTAGCTTTATCAAGCTTTTCAACCATGATAATACAAGAATAATTAGCAGAAAGCCCGAATACACCACCAAAATCAAAATCGAACACCTTTGATGCAATAACACTTCTTTGAATCTCGCGTATTGGCCTTCATGTTTGTCAAAACCAATCTGAAAACACTATCGTCATAACCTCAAGCCTTCGAGCACTCTAGGGTTCTTCCCTACACTTCATGCCTTGAGACTTAAGTTTGGTAAATAGATTCAAAAATAATTCTACTAAGGAAATATTCCTCTCCAATTAAGGAATATTTCAATCACTCCAGCTCCTTAAAACTAGAAGCAAAGCCTCTAATTTATTCAGAGAGTCCTAAAGGAAAATCATGCACTTTTTTTTATCTTAACAAGAAGAGATTTAATGCTCGAAAATATAGAAGAAAGTTCAAAAACCTTATGTGCTCATGGCACATCTAATTTATTTTCTCTCTTTATTAGTTTTCTTGTTTTACTTCTTTTTTGTTTTAATTTTCTCAAGTAATGGCGAGTGTTCAGAGATTTTAAGCTTCTGCGTCATTAGAAGAAGGTCTAGGTATCTGATGGGCAGCTTGATCTGCAAATCCGTATTGGATAATAACAGCCCTCTTGACATTATCTATCCCAGCTAGAAAAATGTCTGTTTTCTCTCTATTTATACATAACCCTGACCAGATTTCAAAGTCATCAAGTTTTTCATACATCCAATAGAATGCGGAGCTTATACCATAAATAAAACCATGAAGTCATCCGCAAACATAAGGTGTGAAATTTTCAGATTTGATGTTATGGGGTGATATATGATATTATTTGATTAAAATGAGAGAGAAAGAGCTTGGAAAACACTTCCATAGCTAACACAAAAAGGTATGAGAACATGGGGTCTCCTTGTCCATCTCTTGCTTACTGGCAAAATACCGTATTGTGTTCCCATTAATTGAGACAGAGAAAGTTGGAGTTGATATACACTCAAAAATTAATGAATTGTTATGGCAGTTGTAAACCTCGAAGAGTTGCGACCACAAAATTCCAACGAATAGAATGAATGCCTTCCTAAGGTCTACGTTAAGCATTCCCCTTGGAGATAAAGAGAAGCTGACCAACATCCTTTCCAAACAGGATTGCAAAGTAACTAACACATGCTTCAACTCATCTTATATATAATGTGAAATTTTCTTAACATGTTATACAAACCAGCAATTTGTACTCATAACAAAGATGTTATATGTGCTTTTTGATCTATCCAACAAAACTATTAAGTTGGGAAGAATTTTACTATACCTTTTCTTCTGTCATAAAAAAAGATGTTTTGACCTTCAGAACTAAATATTCGTAATTATAGTTTCATTTTCTTAAGAAACTAATGTTGTTATATCGATATATGATTATATATCTGTAGTTACATGAAGAAACTACAATTGCAAACCCTCATTGCTACTTCTTCTACATGGTCACCATATCATACCTATGATTCAAAAAAAACACATAATATAAACACATAACCTCACAAAACAAAGATTTAATTTAAAAAGTTTGAAATACAAAACAAACATATTAACTAAGCTTTTGTGATAAAAGTATTGGAACATGACTTTTTCTTCTTCATTATTTTACACGATGCAAAAAAATCCGTCGTCTCTTGTCGACAATGTAAGCAAAAAAATTAAAACAAACTTTTGATTAACAAAAATCTCAAAATAATAGATTCTAAAGGTGAATAAGAAAAATTATACTAAATTTCAAGCTAATATGTGTATTTATATGATTTTTATTTAGAGTTTTAGTTTTCAATACATTTAACTATAAATGTTAATATTAATTATAAATACATATTTTAATTATCTATAAGGTAATTTTAACTCGGTTGAATATAATTGAGATTCCTTTCTTTGTTTAAGGAAACAGACACGGATATTCCTATCGTAATATTAAGAATAAACTGAAGTCTGAAATTTTAAATTTTCAAATTTTCAAATTTTCAATATATTAGAACATAAATTAATATGAATATTCCCAAAAATTTATAGTAGATTAATAACTTTAGATTATTTTCAAATTTTAAATTGTACGTGGTAACTGTAATATTCTATTTTTATCAAAATCTAAAATTTCTGAAATAGTACAGAGTATTCATTTGTTATAAAATAAAACTTACAAAATATAATTTGATATTCAGTTGTTAATACATTTTACATAAACGATTATCATTGTGTTTAATACTACACGTTAAAACATTTTAACAAAACTAACCTTTCCAATATTCTAGTAAAATAACTAAAGTCAAGGGAAATCGATATGCTTGGCGAAGAGGGAATTCGACACAGTCTTGTGTGGCGAAAAGACTCGATAGAATCTTTTGTAATGCGGTGGCTCGGCTCAGGTGGCAAGATGTGGTTGTCACTCACTTGCCATTTCTCGCTTCAGACCATACTCCTCTCTATCTCCAACTCTGTCCAGCTGTGTTGAGAAATTCGAGCCGGAGACCTTTTCGGTTCGAAGCTGCCTGGTTTTCACATGCTGGTTTTAAAGACTTGTTGAAGTTGTCTTGGGATAGTTCACTTGCTACACCGAGAGCATTGCTTAGTCTCCAATGAGTTTTGAAGAAGTGGAATTGGGAGGTCTTTGGAGATATTCAAAGAAAGAAGGAGAGGCTTCTTGATGAGATCACGAGGGTTCAATCATCCATTGAAGTTGATGCTTCTGATCTTCTGTTATGCAGAGAAGAAAGCTTGTTAAAACAGCTTGACATTCTTTTGGAGCAAGAGGAAATGTTGTGGTTTCAGAAATCTCGTGAAAAATGGATTACCTTGGGAGATCGTAACACAACTTTCTTTCACACATCCACTGTAATCCGAAGAAGAAGGAAAAAGATCAAAATGTAGAAAAAACCGGATGGGAGTTGGCTATCGGATTCTAATGTATTAGAGCATCTGGCGGTGGATTTCTTTAAATCTCTCTATTCATTGGACGATGTGGCTGGTATAATGGAGACTTTACCTTCTGAAGGTTTTCTTCCTCTCTCCGAAGGGGACAAGCGTATCTTATCCAAACCTTTTTTGTTGGAGGATGTTGAGAAAGCGATTAAATGCATGGGGAAGTTTAAGGCACCTGGACCAGATGGTTACCAACCAGTTTTTTATCAAGAATGTTGGGAGGTAGTGGGTCCCTCAGTGATTAAATTTGTCTTGGATTTTTTTCGGACAGGACTTTTACCGGAAGGAGCTAATGATGCACTCGTGGTCCTAATACCGAAGATAGATAAACCTGAGTTCTTGTCACAATTTCGACCTATTGGATTGTGTAATGTGTTGTTTAATACCATTACTAAGATGATGGGCATGCGTTTAAAACCAATTATGCCAAAAGTGATTGGCCCTGCACAATCGTCTTTTATTCCAGGACGACTAAGTACATATAATGTTGTAGTGGTGCAAGAAGTTGTTCATTCCATGGTTCGAAAAAAAGGGAGGAAGGGTTGGATGCTTCTTAAGTTGGATTTGGAGAAAGCGTATGATAGAGTTCGCTGGGATTTTATTGAAGATACTATTAGAGTTTGGGGTTACCGGCAATTTGGATTCAATGGATTATGCAAACTGTCCGCAATCCAAAAATGAAACTCTTATGGAATGGTGAGATGACTGATGCTTTTTCTTTGTCGCGGGGATTAAGACAAGGTGACCCTTTGTCTCCTTATCTCTTTGTGTTGTATATGGAACGTTTGTGTCATCTAATCGAAAGAGCGGTTGGTGATGGAAGGTGGAAAGCGATAAAACTGTCAAGAGAGGGTCTAAAACTTTCACATATTTTCTTTGCGGATGACTTGATCCTCTTTGCTGAAGCTTCAGTAGACCAGATAAGAGTTATACGAAAGGTATTGGACACATTTTATGCTGCATCAGGGCAGAAGGTTAGTCTAGCCAAATCGAAGATTTACTTTTCGGGTAATGTTGGGGCTGATTTGGAGAGGGATATCAGTCTAGACAGTGGGATTGCATTGACTCGTGACTTGGGTAAGTATCTAGGGATACCAATTCTACAGAAACGAGTTAACAAGGACACTTTTAAGTCGGTTCTTGAGCGTGTAACGTCAAAACTAGCCGGCTGGAAAAGTCATACTCTAAGTATGGCTGGACGTCTCACACTCACTAAGTCTGTCATGTCTTCTATTCCGATACATACGATGAGTACTATCATGCTTCCTTCTTTGATACTTAATGCCTTAGATCGTGTTTCTCGGTCTTTTCTTTGGGGAGATATGAATGCTAATAGGAAAGTTCATCTTTTAAGTTGGGAACAAGTATGCAAGAAGAAATCTGATGGAGGATTAGGTATACGAAAGTCTGTTGAGATGAACAAAGCACTTCTTGGTAAGTTAGGTTGGCGCCTAATTCATGATGAGAGTAGTTTATGGGCTTTGATTCTGCGCTCCAAATACAAGATTAATTCATCTTTTACTCCGGCTTGGTTGCGTGGAAACGGGTGTTCTTCTGCTGTTTTCGCGGGATTCTTATTAGCCTCAAAGAGGTGGTGTTTCCAGGGTTAGGATGGATAATTGGGAATGGTCAACAAGCACGTTTTTGGGATGATACTTGGCTCTTAGATGAGCTGCTTCGGTGTTATGCCATGTCCGGTTTGGGTGAGGCAAGTGAGATGACATTGGTACGTGATCTATGGCAAGCTGGAGGAGGGTGGAAATGGAATATATTACAGCCATTACTTCCTGAAACCGTGAAGTTAAGACTTAATGCATATGTTGTTGATGAGGTAACTGGTATTGGAGATCGGATATTTTGGAGAGGTTCGACCAATGGATGTGTTACAGTGAAGTCGGCCTATGACTTCCTTTCCCAAATGAAGATACCTGGACATTGTATGAGCGCTTTGTACCATCGGGTGTGGCAGGTGAAAGTGCCTGAACGGATACGCATCTTTCTTTGGTTGGGTATACGTCAGGTTCTACTTACGAATATGGAGAGATATTGCCGACATTTAAGTGATACTAGTATGTGTTCAATTTGTAGAGGAGGGAATGTATCTATTATGCACGTATTGCATGACTGCCCGGAAATTGAGGGGATTTGGCTTCGAATTATATCTCCGGCAAAGAGACACACTTTCTTCAGTATGTCCATTCTTGAATGGTTCTTTCATAACCTTGGGGATGCATCCGTTGTTGATGGGTGTCAGTGGTCTATACGTTTTGCTGTTACTGTTTGGGAGCTGGAAGTGGAGATGCATGAATATCTTCGATAGCATGAGTCGATGCCGTGATAGAGTACAATTTATACGAGATAAATCACAGGAGATTCATCAGGCGCAAGAGTTGAATCTTTTGGTCTTATCAGGAACTCCTCGCATGGAGAGAATGATTCGATGGGAAACACCAGACGTGGGCTGGTATAAACTTAACACGGACGGAGCTTCTAAAGGCAATCCTGGACGAGCTTCGGCAGGTGGAGTCTTGCAAGATCATTTGGGTTCATGGGTTGGTGGTTTTTCGCTGAATATAGGCGTATGTACTGCTCCGTTGGCAGAACTATGGTGTGTATATTATGGACTATACTTGGCATGGGAGAAGAGGGTCACACAACTGAAATTGGAAGTGGACTCAGAGATTGTGGTTGGTTTTCTCAAGAAAGGGGTTGATGATACTCATCCACTTTCTTTCCTAGTATGGTTGTGCTATGGCTTTTTATTAAAGGACTAGACAGTCCAAATTGATCATACTTTTAGAGAAGCTAATCAAGTGGCGGATAGTCTCGCAAATCATGCTCTTTCTTTATCTTTGGGATTTCATAACTTTGTGGAAATTCCACCTTTTCTTTGTACGTTATTAAGACAGGAGGCAGCCGGTTTGGCTCATTGTCGATCTAATAGACGATTGTTATAGTTGTTTTTTAGTTTTTTAATAAATATTTAGGCGCTTTGCCCCTTTTTCCGACAAAAAAAGTAGAAGAACTAAAGTCTAATGTAATATTAATTTTGAGTTGAGATTGAGGGGGTATTGTTGGGTTATGTATTTAGATATAATTATAAGGATCTAAATGTCATTAATATTTTAGTATTATTTAATCAAGATTTTTCAAAACTCTATTAAAGTTTGGTGTTAATAGTCTATCTAGGTGATCTAGGTGATCCCGTTTCTGATCGTTTTGTTTTATTAAGTTAAGTTGACAATTAAAAAAATATAATATATTTAATATTATGGGTGTAAAATGGCAAGTGTAGTATGCAATTCGTATTAAAACTTTTACACGAATTATAAATATAAAATTAATTCTGTTTAAATTTAATGATGCTAAAAAACCTTATATGTATGCCGAGTTACTCTCAGTTTGGTGGTTAGGATGATCCAGCTAATAACTCAGGGTACTGGGGTTCGATTCCTCCCCACTACACTAGTAGGATTAAAAGAGATTTTAGGGTGTGGGCTAGGTTATGGATCGGGTCTTGTTGATCCAATTGTTGACAAAAAAACCTTATATGTATTATATCAAACTGCATATATTTATATAATTTTTAATATTAAATCAAACATTTATATTTATATATTTGTATATATATTGTTTTTTTGTCAACATTGAGGCACAACTGGCCATACATATTGTCTTTGTCTTTTTAATCTCATAGGTTTGTATTAAAATTTTTTAATTATTTATGTAACAATATAGAAGCACTTATTTTATCTAAATAACTTTGTCTTTATATTTGTTTGGTTATTTCATTGGAAAAAATATCGATTTAACCCCGAACTTACCAAAAAGTAAAATTGAACACTGAACTCCGGCAAGAATTGATTAAACCTCAAATTTTTTGTTGACTTCTAATTAAATCTTCAATTTTAAGTTGACTAAGCCAATTAAACCCCTACAAAAAACTCAAATCAAAAAATTTCTTTAAATTCAAAACTTTTTGAAAGTTTAATTCAATTTTTATCTTCCTTTTGAAGAATTCCTAAGCTTATTTTGTCTTTTCTTTCAAAAATGATCTCAAATTCATTTATTTAAGGACAACATTTCAAACCGAAGAACTTGAGCTCATTTTTGAAAGAAAAGATAAAATAAGCTTGGATTCTTCGAAAGGAAGATAAGAACTGAATAAACGTTCAAAAATTGATTTGGCTTTCGAATTTTAAGAAATTTTCGACTTGGGTTTCCTGTTAGAGTTCAATTGGCTTAGTCAACTTCAAGTTGAAGGTTTAAGTAGAAGTCAAAAAAAACTTTGAGGTTTAATAAGTCATACCGGAGTTCAAGGTTTTGTTTTACTTTTGGTAATTTCGGTGTTAAATTTACATTTCCCTTATTTCATTGAGATTTATTTTCAATATATAATCATGCATTGAAACAAAAATAATATATAAAACATTAATAAAGATAGAATTATATTCTTTTGTTAGATCCAAATAGATTATTGCCCGTATTAGTGGATTAGACTTAGGTTATTTTGTAACAATAATCATCTATATATCTAAATTTTAAGAAATGTCTATTTTGAAAAAATGTTTTTTCATACCTATTTCTCTCTCTCAATTTCTAAAAGAAATAATAAATTTTGAAAAAGGATATGTAAAAAATGACATTTTTGAAATCCCCTTTCTTATATTACATGATATACTTAACATATTAGATTTGGGAAGATTCTATATTTTCGAGTAATTATTTAGGATAATTATGATTTCAATAATATATAATTAAATGGTATTTTCTGGATTCCTTAATTAGAATCATTTGTTTTAAAAGACATTTTAAACATTAAAATTTGATATTTGGTAGTTAATATAAAAGATACACTTTGCATAAAAGATTAGAATAATATTTAATGCTCCACATTAATACATTTGAAAAAAACAATACTTCTAATTTTCTAGTACAATATTTAAACTCTAATGACATACAATGTAATATACCACATAACTGTAAATGTTGTTTTAATAAAAAGTTAGCTTTTTACAAACGAGCATGAAGGCGATTTCTGGCGATCCTCAATAAGCAATTTCTGACGGCGATTAAATGCGACTCCTAGCGATCTAAAATAGCGATCTCCAGATATTCAAAAAGGCGATCAAAGAAGGCAATTATACACAACAAAGGCTCTCATTTCAACCCTTTCAGTCGAGGTAAAAATAAATTTTCGACGAAAATTGATTTTGAACTCCGGCGAAAACATAAATTGAGTATATGAAGTATGATTGGTGCATTTCCACAAAGGTTTTATATGAGGGGACAGAGTCCGACTCCAAGGAGGTTACATAAATTTTTGATCTATGTATCTTGGCGAACCTATGGTCAATCGAGAAGAACACTAACAGAGATCAAGGGGAAGTGGACAAGAGTGGAGATGAAGGAAAAGATCAAGTCGCCAACAGTGCAGATTGGAGAGACTTTAAAGTCCGTGAATTTTGAAGTTTAAATTGAAATCAGAAAAGCTATGGAGGTAAAGTAAAAAACAAAATCTCGAAGATGGCGATGATGAAATTAAAGGAACCAACACAGTCGGTATATGGGAGGCCAACGTACGAACAATCTATGATAAGAGAAGGTGTGAAGTCAAACTATGATAAACCAGTTGTCATCACCAGTCAAAAAAATGGCGGCTAAATGAACAAGGAGCTCACTTCAAGACTCGAGTAAAGTACTCTCATAGTCTTCAGCGAAGTAATTGATGTGATACAACAAATCACAATTACAAAAGGATCCTTTCAGCAAGTTTCACAAGGCAGGTTATAAACCATAAAGCAATAGTCCATAGAATTAAATCCGAAGAAGCAAGTTCTTATGTGAAAACCTTTTATATTTCTTGTTATCAGATGCTGAAAGGTAGTAACGATTCTTGCATATTACTAATGTTAATCATTGATACATCAAAGCAGGATACTAACAAGGTGACCACTCAATTATCAAAGAAATTTACTCAGCAGAAGTTTCAAACTTCAATTAAACATCTGTTTACAGTACTACCCAAAAACAGGTCAACAACCAAAGACTATGTCGTAAATCATGTTACAATTCCATGACAGATAAGGAATTTTTCAATAATTTTCGGAATTTTTTAATTAACAATCAATCTCACCAAGCTTTTAATGCGGATTCCACAATTTTTAAATTGTCTTCAATGGCAGGAAGGTCAATCAAGCAACTTAGCAAAATTAACACAAACAACTATGATCAAGAAGACAAAATAAAAAAGGAATCCATCAATCAAGGAATAGTTAACTGGGAAACAAAATCATCAATGTGCCTTTTTGTCGAAGCAACCTTTCCTTATACAACTCAATCAAAGATTCGATAAATAAATTACAACAACCACTTAATAATAGGAGATTAATATCGATCCTCCTTATATGGTTGCAGGTTTACAGAGTGAAAATTCAAGCTTCCAAAATTCACAGATTTATCACTATACTTTCAATTTCAAAAAATGTCTCAGATCAATGCTAATAAGAAGATGACGAAAGGCAGTGCTTCAGTGCTAATTCTGAAGATCAAGATACCAAAATTTGACAATAGCGAATTGTTAGGTAAGTTTTCAAAGGTCCTAATGGGGAGGTGTATGAATGTCTTGAAACAAGATGTGGGTGCACTAATACACAGATTCCCGCGTCTATGGCGACTAGAGAACAAAGTCATTGGAATAGATTTGGGTTTTGGAAGGTTCTAGTTCGCGTTCCAGAATTCAAAGATCTGCAAGAAGTCCTGAATCATGGTTCTACACAGTTCGACGGGTGGATGGTGACAATGGATAGGTGGATTCCGAAAGCTCTAGAGGAGTATCTATCAACATTGTGTCTATGGGCAATACTATTGAATGCTCCAACCGAGTATGCAGCAGAGATAGTATTCAGAGCAATAGGAGAACAACTAGGAAAAGTGAAGAAGATAGACATCGATGGCTCAAGGATCCTGGTGGAGGTAAATGTTCAAAATGCATTAGTCTTAAAGACTGCTGTTGAATTTGAAGAAGGAGAAGAGACTCTTATACAAATTCAATATGAAAGATTTCAAGGGATTTGCAGTTACTGCAATTACATCAATCATGATGTTACACGCTGCAAGCGCTTAGTGCTTCATGAAAACAGAGAGGTGGATGTTGTAAGAACGGCTAAGCATGACCAGAATAAGAGCTACAAGGGTGCTTTGGTAAACAATGAGCAAAGAGACTTTACTCGTCGAGGTGACAAAGGTTCCAAAGCCCATCACATTGATCACTATGGATCAAACATGAACAATATAGCAGAGTATCAATACGTACAAAGACAGGTTAGGGAAAAAAACAAGTTGGCAGAATTGTTATCGACTGAGAGCAAGAACAAAGAAGTGAAGAACCAAATTGAGATTACAGCATCAGCGAATCTGGGCGAGACTTAAAGGAAGGAAGGTGACTCTAAATTGGCCAGTCCTGAAATGAGCATAAAATTTCAAAACAGGTGGATTCTTTCGATGCTCTGTCTTCTTCCAAAAAACTAAAAAAGGATTTCAATCATGATGTTAATTCCTCAAAGCAGCTAGGTATAAATATCTCTGATAAGATGATGCATTCTAAGCAGGAATTATTCAATGGAGAGTGTCAGGGTGAGATGTCGAAAACTTAAATGATAACTCTCCCATGGAGATGGATGAGGAGAACAAAGGTGCGGAGCCACCTTTGGCTGTTTATGAGTTGGAAAAGAAACATGAATATAGAATGATTACACAAGAGGAGAAACAAGTGTTGCTAGCAAAGATTGAAAAGATGAATAGGAAAGCGAAGCAAAAATACTATGCCAAAGAAAAAGTGGTTACTGATCTGGAAAGTAATCATGCTGAGGATAATTCTAAAAAAGCAACTAGGACCTCAAGTACAATCCGAGGACATTGTCAACTTGGTGGAGAATGGTCCGAAGAAGGTGGAAAAAGGAAAGAAAGGAGGGAAAGGAAGCAAGAATACGGACGAAGGAGCTACTTCCCGTCCTATGGCATCGACCACATAAATCTTAAATTATTGTTTTTAATGTTAAAAGTACTTCCATGGAATTTTCAAGGGATTGCTAATCCCATTTCAGTTAATTATTTAAAAGAAATAAATAAATCGAACAAGATTGATTTTATCTTTCTAATGGAAACTAAACGAAACTTTGACTATATAGTCAATTTAGCACACGAGATGCACTATGATACTATAATTACAGTGGAGCCATTAGGCGCAAGTGGTGGATTAACTCTAATGTTTAATGATAATTATAATGTCACTTTGAATCTCAAAAACAAAAACATTATCGATGTTTCATTAGATATCCGAGGAGTAATGTCACACATGGCCTTTGTGTATTGCTAACCCATTTACCATTTATGAGAACAAGTTTGGGGAAGATTAACAAGATATGGTATGGCCCGATTAGGCTCTTGGTTGACAGCGGGTGAATTCAATAAAATATCTGGTCACCAAGAGAAAAAAGACGGAAGAATGCGAAGTTTAAGTTCTTTTGTCCCGTTTAGTACTATGATCAAAAATTGTGGATTCATAGAGTTCTCATGTATTGGAGACACTTGGTCATGGCGTGGTGTTCGAAGCTATGAAATTATAAGATGTAAGTTAGATAAAGCTTTCAGAAATGAAGATTGGTACGCACTATTTTCTAAAACAAGAACGGATTATCTACAAATGATTGGTCTGATCACATGCCAATTTTGATATAATTGAAGGAATATGAGTTTCGGAGACGCCCCGGGTTTATTTTTGACAAACGATGGATTGGCAAACCAGGTCTCAAGTAGGCTATAGACGCAGGTTGGAACCGATATGTAAATCTAAGAAGAAATAAAATTAAATTCCATATTTCAAATTACAGGATAGCCATATTTAGATGGAGAAAAACACAAGTTATACCAGGGAAGGAAAAAATAATATTTTAAAAAATAGACTAGAGGAGTTAAAAAAGTTGGATACATGTAACACTACGGATATTCAGACAGTAGCAACTAGACTCTGTAAAGCGTATAAGGATGAAGAGAGATATTGAAAACAAAAGAGTAGAAATAGATGGCTTGGGGAGGGGGACAAAAATACAAAATTCTTTAATGCACAGACAAAACAAAGGAGGACTCAAAACAGAATTACAGGCTTTTTTAACGAACAAGATAATTGGAGGGAACAAGACTAGCGGATAGAAAATATAGCGGTAGATTATTTTGATTATCTGTTTACCTCAAATGGAAGGGATAAATCACGCAATCTTTAGAAGACTTTGAACCTATAATATCCGAGGATGCAAATCAGAAACTACTACAACCAACAACTATGGAGGAAGTAAGAAAAGCACTTTTCTCGATGGATCCAGGAAAAGTGCTGGGACCAGATGGGATGACAGTTCTTTTTTCCAACAATCATTCAAAAAGACTTGGTTCATGTAGTTAATAATTTTATAGAAACAGGGATATTCGAAAAGGGTCTAAATCTTACGAATATCTGTTTAATTTTGAAAACATCAAGACCAACAAAAATAGTTGAATTTAGATCGATTAATCTATGTAATGTTATCTACAAGATTATATCAAAGGTTATTTGCCTAAGACTTAAAATTTTTTTGTCTAATTTGGTATCAATTACTCAATCTGCATTTGTACCAGGAAGGCTAATTCCAGACAATATTTTGATAGCACCAGAAATCTTTCATGCATTAAGAACAAATCGGAAGATTAAGACATCATCTATGGCTATTAAAACATATATGGGTAAAGCGTATGACCGAATAGAATGGAACTTCTTACAACAGTTATTACTAAAATTAGGATTCCACGAGGACTGGGTCAAATGTATTATGTACTGTGTTACTTCAGCCTAGTATTCCATCCTTATCAATGGTATACCGAAAGGAAGAATCAAGCCTAATAGGGGTCTTCGGCAATGAGATCCTTTATCACCGTACCTTTTTATACTATGTACAGAAGCCCTAATAGTAAAATTGAACAAAGCAGAATCTGCAAAACAGATAAATGGGATTGCGGTAGCAAGGGCTAGCCCATCAATTACCCATTTATTATTTGTAGATGATAGTCTGTTTTTCTGCAAATGAACCATCGAAGAGGCCACAACTATCCTAAGAATTCTAAAGGAGTATGAGGCGATTTCGGGCCAATAAATTAGTTTTACAAAGTCATCAATTCAGTTTGGAAAGAATGTAGAACAAACACGCAAATATGAAATCCAGTAGATCTTGGGAATCCGTACCATATGAGGCATAGGATCATATCTAGGCATACCAGAAGGGATTGAAGGTGCAAAAACAAAGGTTTTCGCTTATGTTAGAGACAAGATAGAGGCTAGAATTAATACATAGTCGGTAAAAATTTTATCGAAAGGAGAGACAGAGGTTTGATCAAATCAGTTCTAACAACGATCCTTTCCTATGTTATGTCCTGTTATCGGCTTCCAAAAATGTTAACAACTAAGATATCTGCAGCTATTGCTAATTTTTGGTGGCATAATTCAGATTCATTATGAGGGATTCATTGGGTAAAATGGGAACAGTTATGTAAGGATAAGGCAGATGGGGGAGTTGGTTTTAGAGCAATTATGGATTTTAACTCTGCACTATTAGCCAAACAACTATGGCGGTTACTAGATTATCCGGAATCCCTTCTAGCAAAGGTTTTACGGGGAAGATACTATGTTGGTTCTAATCCTATGGAACCTCGAAGACTGTACTTATCTTTGTATGGTTGGCGGAGTTTGATTCCAGCACGACCTTTAGTGATGAAATGTCTAATCAAAAGAGTTGGTAATAGGGATACCATCAGGGTATGGAGTGATCCTTGGTTACCTGATACTATCCCTAGATTGGCTATTAACAATGGAACCTATTTGTATCCAGATTTACGAGTATCCGACTTGATAGATACACATAGTAGACTTTGGCGTGAACCTTTGATCAGACAATTTTTCAAGCCGGGCGATGTTTGGTTGATTCTTGGTATTCATATTCCCATGTATCCTATGAAAGATCGTCTGAGATGGCATTTTAATAAATGAGGAGCTTACTCGGTAAAATCGGGATACTGGGCCGAAAGGAATATCACTCAGACTTCTTCAGTTATCTATGGCCCCAATATACAAGACCTCCAAGAAGAAGCATGAAAAGTGAAACCACCTCCAAAGATAAGGCATTTTATATGGCAAGTTTTATCCGGTCAAGTGGCTGTAAAATCTAAGTTGATACGAAGAGGTATACAGTGTGACAATCGATGTGATAGTTGCGAAATAGAAGATGAAAGTATAAATCATGTTTTTATTTGAGTGCCCACCTGCTTTACAGGTTTGGACACTTTCCTGAATTCCAACAGGAGCTAATTTTCCTAGCAAGTCTATATTTTCTAATATGGACTAACTTTTTTGGTGTACATCCAAGGTTATAGCTGCTATCCTTGGATTCTATGGTTTATTTGGAAGGCGAGGAATGATAAGTCTTTCTCAAACAAAACTCAAGATTCTCAAGATATAATTCAGAAAGCAAAAGTTGAGGCAGACGTGTGGGCGTTAGCCCAACAAGAATTTACCTTGAAAGATGTCAGTGGCCAACTGACACCTAACGCACAAGGAGGCATTATCTCTAGACCGCTTTTGGTTTATTTAGGTTTTCTAGGATTCAAATGTATGGTGAATGCCTCGTGGAAGGAATCCGAATCATTCATAGGGCTTGGATGGTTTTGCTACCAATTTAAAGATAATGAATCGAATCTGGGAGCAAATTGTTTACGCCGTAGCTTATCTCCTTTGCATGCAGAATTTGAGGCACTATTATGGGTTATGACTCGTCTAAGTTCCCTCCGGTTTAAGGAAGTAGAGTTTTTAGTAGATTGTTTGGAGTTGGTTGCGATGGTGGAAGATCTGGTAGGATGGCCAGCCTTCTTTCTATATATAGCCGACTTTGTTCGCCTTAGAAGTCAATTCGAAGTGGTCTCTCTATCTTTTTTTCCACGTGGGCTGAACTACAAGGCGGATTCTCTGATTCGTCGTGCTCGTTAGTTATCTTAGAATATAGCTATAGTGAATGATGTATTGGCCTCTCGGCTGTGTTTCTAGTTAATTCTTTTCTCTTATGTTGAGAAAAGAAAAAGTTACCTTTTTTGTTAGATAGAGGATATGAAAGGTTCGAAAAATTTGCTAACCTAAACATCAATTAACTCAAAGGAATTTAACTATAAACTATGGTTGATGAAGCTAATGATAAAAACTTAAAACTGAATATTTTCTTTGACCATGGGAAAAGAGAAAAAACTTACGTCAGTTTTGGACTAATGGAGTGGTGGAGCTGACAGAGGTACTTTTGGGTCTATAAAAGTAGCATGCATGGTTTTGATGCTTCACTACACCACCTTCAACAGTCAGAATCATCACTTTAAAGAAACCTCAGAACTATCATTTTTAAAGAAACTACGATTACCTCTCTCATGTCTGATAATAGCAATTCTAGTCCTTTTATCTTCTCCCAAGATTTCTCCAATGACGAATGGTGTGACAAAAACTTGCCGGAGATAGAGTTCCGGTCACCGGAGGATGAGGCTTGGTACAACGTAGACATTACTGACATTTGTGACGCTCTTTTGGTTAGCTTCAACGGCTTCTCTTACGAGCACGACGAGTTTTATCCAGCAGACGGTTTCAAGAACGCTGACGAGATTCAACAATTCGAAGAGAGGTTTCGTGTTTCTTCCGTTCAGATGCAAGACGACGAATGTTCCAATGTCATTGAAGGCATTAAGGTCTGTGCTACGTCTCCTTCTGTCACCGGAGAAGTCAAATTCTTCGACGCCATTGTTGTTGCTGTGAGTGTGAGACTAAACAGAATCTTGAATCTTGATCCCGGTTTAATCTTGAAATTCCTAAACCGGTTTTTTGGTTTGGTAGGTGGAGAGGAAGAAGCATGAAGTTGATGAAGAAGGTAACGAAGTGTGTGATTGCGATTTCAGACTTTATTGGAAACAAGGTACTTGGATGAACCAAACGACCTCTGCAAAAGTTGGAGACATTTGTCTTAGACCGAATGATAACCGAATGAATCCGAAAGTGGTTTCCTTCTTGAAAGAAGCTAAAAGGAAGCTTTGTGGAGAATCAAGTAACCAAGGTAATACTTTGAAATTAGCATTTTACTTTTGTCTTGTAATTAGAAACATTTGGGTATTCATTAGTGAAAATGTGTGAAACAGGGGAAGAAACAGAGTGGCAAAAGATACTTCAGAAAGTCAAATCTGCTATTCGAAACTACAATTTAAGTTCCTCTGATCGAGAATTATAATGTACCGTTGATTCACAATGTATGGGTCTGGGTCTGGTAAAAGATGAAAATCTGTGGTTTTGTTGTCTTTAGAATAGGAAAGTAGCTGAAAACCTATGAGTACCATTTTGTGGTAAGTCTCTTAGTTGATGAGAATCTTGAAAATCTATCGATCCTTTTTGTGAAACTGTGAAGTATCTATTTAAATATATACTACTCAGCGAACAACAAAACTAATAAATTACAATTTCAAAACAACCATTAGTAGTTTAAAAATAAAAGAACACAAGTATATCAGAAACCAGAGATCCGTTGTAGAGATTGCCATTGTAACGGAGGACGATGATGATGTGTGGATGATCAAGTAATCTGTAAAAAAATTGGTCATAAGATATTATTAAGAGTCACGTTAACCAAAAAAAAGAAGAAGATATTATAAAGAGTCAAAAGGAAACTTGAAGAATTAGAAACTGGTCAAAGTCTTACTAACTTGAGAATACGTCACTTTGATTTGCTCTTTCAATCCTTTTCATCTTTTTTGGTCTAAGTGGTGACAACTTAATTCAGCTTAATTTCTTGAGGATTTTTTGTTACTTTTTCATTCTTCTTTTTTTTTTCTTTTGTCTTTATCAAATTGAAAATAAGATAACCTGTATATATAATATAATGTTTTATAATGTGTAAATTATCGAAAGTCTCTTATTGAGCGATAAAATCCTCACTGCCAAAAGTGATTTCCAAAGCATCGGCTCCGTGCCCCCACCTCTGCTTGGATCTTTGTTTTATTGGAAAAGGCCTTCTTAGGAGTTCTAGGGGTGGTTTGCAGTGGTGTCGTCGATCGGAGTCAGTATTATTGTCGAAGCTTTCATCTTTGGTATGTTCATGCCTTTGTTTTGGCTTCTCGTCGGTGGTTTAATCGCTCCGATTTCATTAGCCTTGCTCTTCTATCTTCTTTGTCAAACCACATGTTCGCTTTTCCGGGAAGTCTTCTTCTTCGGAGGCGTGTCCATGGACTTTGGTCTTATGGTTGACTTTTGGACCAAGGCGTGGACTTTGTGGCTCTCTGACTGCTCCACGACTTTTTTGTATCTTTTCGATAATTTTGATCTAGGATAAACTTGACTTTTATTTCTTAATCCGTTTGTTTTTGATTTGTCTCATGACTTTCAACCGAGGAATCTATTTCCTTCCGTTGTGGTGGTTGGTTAACCAGGTTAGACAATCTTCGTGGTTTCCTCCTATCAGAATACAAGATCAAATTTCGATCGTGGTCTGAATAGTTGGACTAATCTTTCTGCCGAGTTTTAGTCATGTCGATGTACGGTATTATTTTAACATTCCGGAGTTTAGTCTCTTTCCAATTTTAGAAGTCTATCAAGTAAGAAATGAGGACAAAGAGACTAGAAGTCCTTCTCCTCTCAGAGACAATCTTTCGTTTGGATTTAGAATAGATTTCTTAACTTTTCTTTTGGTTTTGTTTCCCTTTTCTGGGCTTTAGACTCTGGGCATTTCAATATGTTCTGCCACCTTTGTTTTGTATCGATCTTCTACAGGTCCTGCGGTTGTAATCCTTCCTTTTTAATTAATCAGACGCAAGAAAAAAAATATAATATAATGTGTAATGTGTATTCTTTGTTTTCACATGTATCTAAACTTTACATAACATTATAATTTATCCAATTGTACTCTATGTATTTCATTTTTTTTCCCAATAGTCATAATAATATAATTCATTGCAATTATGTAGTTGTTAATAGTAATATTTGTGGTAAAAACATATCAAATATTCAATAGTTTCACGACAACAATTAAATTATACAAACATTTTTATTGTTAATCTTGATATTTACATATATATTTATTTATTACGTAGGAAAATTATTATAAAATCTAAGAACACTATAAAAATTTAATTAATATTTTTAATATTGACTAATATATTAAAAATCATAATTACAATTTTAAATATTTTAATATAAATTTTAAATAAAAATAATAAATTTTAGGTATATAATTGCATTTAAGGTTTTCTCAATATCAATTTAGTTCATGATTTGACTCAGGTTCGGATTTGATTTATTTGGTATATGAATTTACTATTAGGAGTTCGGCTCCTTCCTAATACATATGGTAGATTAGATAGAGTTTTTGGATAGGCTTTGGTTATCTATATGATATTATCAATTTTATTATTAACAAAAATTTTTTTCCACCAAATCCTATTTAGCTCATACCAGCTAAACTCCACAGAAAAACATAAAAAAATCCAGCCGGATTCCACATTCAACCAGATTGAGTTGTTACCATTTACACCCTTTCTCTGCTCATGTTCTACCTCAAATTTTGCACCTAATATTTTTGTTAAATAAAATTGAAAATCATAACCTCACTTTTTCTTTTATATTAGTTTTTGTAGTCATATATTAATTATATTTTGCTATCAAAATCAAATACAAATAATTTAAAGGTAAATATAATAGTTGTAGCATACTAGATTCAGTTGCAAGAGTAGGTAATACCTTGGTTGATAATAGTTGTAACCAAATCCATTTTTATAATAATCATAATAAGTCTAACGTTGAACATATACATTTTGTTCGACATCCACAAATATATTATATAATATATTGCATGATTTTATGATAAATAAACTTTCTATGTTAAATACGAGTTTGTTAACAAATAATTTTAAATCGAGGAACCAAATGTACATTTGATATTTCTCTTGATATATTGCATATAACTTATTTAGTTTACTTTGCATAAGCTAAATTGATTTATGTCGTATTGTATGGAGTATGGACGTTAATTCATAAAGAAGTTCAATATTGAAACATTTTCTTTCTCAACATTATCAAACATTATCTAAAATGTTTATCATTTAATATCTGGATAAACAAAAAACATGTCAAACGATCATGAGATGCCCCTGTATTAAGAATAATAGTGGTGGTTCTCTTATCTCTTATAGTAAATTAACTTTATTATGTTGAGATTTATGTATTGTTGAGATTTATGAATTTCAAAAATTTGGTTGAATCGATTAATTTAGAAGATGATATAAAGTGACAAACATTTTACACACAAAGATACGTAAAGAAAACTGACAATAACAAACACTCAACACACAACACATATGAAAGTAACTAGACCTGTGAATTCGGGTGTTATGGGTCGGGTATTTCGGATTTCGGGTATTTACTAGTTTTGTAAATTTGACCTAATATAACAAAATTATAAATCGGGTTGGTCATAGTTATTTAGGATCCAAAAATGTTGTTCCAAACTGACCCATTTTTTTGTTTTTCTCTTCGAAAATTATATATATTGATATGAGCTGAGTGAAAATAAGCTAAAAACATTAGATCCATTAACGAGTCCAACTAATTAGCACATTTTGCCCTAGTTTGCAAGCCGCCACATATTCGAAGAAAGAGAAAATCAAAGAAGAAGAAGATGAAGATCGATGAAGATAAATTTTGTTTAACCGTTTGATTATGTTAACTGAACCGACCTGAACCGAATTCCAATTTAAACACCTTCCGAATTATACTTATCAAAACCCGACCCGTTTGGCAAATTTTTAGTTTGGGTCAGATCAGACATTTTGGGTAGGGTTAAAACTCAGGGCTAAAAGTGACTATACAACCACATAAAGTTAAGAGTGACAAACACTTTACACACATATGCATAAATAAGGTTAATAGTGACAACTGATAAGCACTTAACACACAATCACATGAAATAAAATTAAACAATACAACCACATGAAATAAAATTGAAAGTGACAAAATACTTTACACACAAAAATACAAAAATAAACATGACCATAACAAACACTTACCACATAACCACTCAAAATAAATTAGAAAAGATCACATAAAATACAAAAATTAAGATGACAACAATAGACGCTTAACACTCATCCATGTTAAAATAAATTAGAGATGATCACTAGCACTTATCATGCGACCACCACAAAAGACAAAGAATTTTTTTTGTGAAATACCATCTTTTAAACTCAAAATTTTCTTCTAGGCAATCAATTTACTTTCTTTTGTATGAGCCATTATTTATTTTTGAAATTACGAAAAAGTCTTTGACAAAAGAGAGAAAAAAGTGAAAAGAAAGTGAAGAAAAAGAAAATAATTATTTTTGTTGGGAATTAAAATTAAATAAAGTATGACGAATAGATGACAGACATGTGACTAGAAGTGTATACGATACTGGAAATTGATAACTATCCATATTAAATATTAAAATTTGTCCAAGATATACATAAAAATGTCCCTATGGCGAATATATGACTAGTACGTAGTATAAATTGTGTACAACGTTCGACATGGACATATAGGACATGAACAAATGGACATAAACAAATGTTATGAACAGAAAACATGAGGCAAAATTACATTTATGGTTATAACCATGCTATAGATAACCTCTTATGACATATTCTCATGTCTTCCAAAACATATCCCAAAAATACAACTGAAATGCAATTTATAGTTGAGAAATGTTTGTGCTGTGACATAGATTTGTTACGATTGACAAGTTTCTATTTGTTTATAATGGACATGTGGTACTATTCTTTTCTATATTGTTTGATAAGTCCTATCATTTCTCTTTTTTTTTGCCAGATGAAATACATGTCAGTGATGAAATACATGTCAGTTCCTCATTGTTTTTTTTATGTGCAATGTGTATTATTCTCAGAACAAATTATTTATATAATGGAAAATGTTTAAATATATTTGTTTATGATGAACACGTTTTAAGTTATCTACTCATTTTATACTAATTTTCACAGATTACTCTAAAGGCACACTCATGATTTATCTCTACCCGTATCCTAAGAAAAACAAAAACAAAATATTTTAATACACATGACACTCCACACAATTTCTATTTATAAGATGACAATCTACAAGAACCATAAAACATATAAAGTCTTGCTTTAAAATTATCTCTCGGGCCCGCCTCCCAACCTAGTATTCCTCTAGTGATTGATAATAGTTGTAATCAATTCCACCTTTATAATAATCATAATGAGTCTAACATTGAACATATAAATTTTGTTCGACATCCACAATTATATTATATAATATATTGCATGACCTTATGATAACCAGATTTTCTATGTCAAATATGTGAGTTATTTAACAAATAATTTTAAATCGATGACCCAAATGCACATATGATATTTCTCTTGATATATTGCATATAACTTATCTAGTTTACTTTGCATAAGCTAAATAGAATTATGTCGTATTGTATGTAGTATAGACATTGATTCATAAAGAAGTAATATTTTGAAACATTTTCTTTCTCAACATTATCAAACATTATCTAAAATATTTATATCGTTCAATATCTGGATAAACAAAAAACATGTCAAACCCATAGATCATGAGATGCCTCTGTTTCAAGAATAATGGTGGTGGTTCTCTTATATATTATAGTAAATTAACTTTAATATCCTAAGATTTACGAATTGTTGAGATTTATGAATTTTAAATATTTGGTTGAATCGATTTAATTAGAAGATGATATAAAGTGACAAACATTTTTCACACAAATACACGTAAAGAAAGTTGACAATGAAAAACACTTAACACACAACATATATGAAAGTGACTATACAACTACATAAAGTTAAGAGTGACAAACAGTTTATACACATATACATAAATAATGTTGACAATGACAACTGACAAGCACTTAACACACAATCACATGAAATAAATTTGAAAGTGACTATACAACCACATAAAATAAAGTTGAAAATGACAATACAACCACATAAAATAAAATTAAAAGTGACAAAATACTTTACACACAAAAATACAAAAATAAATATGACAAGAACAAACACTTAATACATAACCACTCAAAATAAATAAATCAGAGAAGATCACACAAAAATAAAAAAAAATTAAGATGATGACAATAAACACTTAACACTCAACCGCATAAAATAAATTAAAGATGATCACTAGCACTTAACATGCAACCACCACATGAAATAAAGATTTTTTTTGTGAAATACCATCTTTAAACTCAAAATTCTCTTCTAGGCCATCAATTTACTTTCTTTTTTATTAGCCCTTGTTTGTTTTTGAAATTATGAAAAAGCCTTTGACCAAAAGAGAGAAGAAAGTGAAAAGAGAAGTGAAGAAAAAGAAAAAGAAAATGACTCTTTTTGTTGGAAATGGAAATGAAATAGAGTATGACGAATAGATGACAGACACGTGGCAAGAAGTGTATACGACGCTGGATATTGATAACTGTCCATACTAAACATTAATATTTATACACGATAGACATAAAAAATGTCCACTATGGCGAATATATGACTGACACGTGGTGTAATTGTGTGCGATGTTCAACTTGGACATATTGGACATGAATAAATGGACATAGACAAATGTCATGAACAAAAAACATGATGTAAAATTATATTTATGGTTATAACTATGAGATAGATTACCTCTTATGACATATTCTTGTATCTTCCAAGACATATTTCCATAATACAACTGAAATGCAATTTACATGTAAGAAACACTCGTGCTGTGGTATAGATTTGTTACGATTGACAAGTTTCTATTTGTCTACAATCGGCATGCTGTACTATTCATTTCTATATTGTTTGATAAGTCCTACTATATTTTTTTTGTGAAATGAATTACATGTCATTTCCTCATTGTTCATTTTTATGTGCAATGTGTATTTTTCTGAGAACAAATTATTTATATAATGAAAAAATATTTTAAAATATTTGTCTATGATGAACACGTTTTAAATTATCTACGTTTTTTTTACTAATTTGCACATGTTACTCTAAAGGCGCATTCAACATTTGCCTCTACCTCGTATCATAAAAAGACAAAAACAAAATATTTTAAAATACATGACACTCCACACAATTTTTATTAATAAGATGGCAATCTACAAGAACCATAAAATATATAAAATCTTGCTATACAATTCTCTCTCGGGTCTGCCTACCAACCTAGTATTCCTGTAGTGGCTGGTAATAGTTGTAATCAAATTTACTTTTATAATAATTGTAATGAGTCTAACGTTGAACATATAAATTTCGTTCAACATGCAGAATTATATTATGTAATACATTGCATGACCTTATGATAACTAGATTTTCTATGTCAAATATTCGAGTTAGTTAACAAATAATTTTAAATCAAGGACCCAAATGCACATATGATATTTCTCTTTATATATTGCATATAATTTATCTAGTTTACTTTGCATAAGATAAATAGATTTATGTCGTATTGTATGAAGTATGGACGTTGGTTTATAAAGAATTTCAATTTTGAAACATTTTCTTTCTCAACATTATCAAACAATATCTAAAATGTTTATATCGTTCTGTCAAACCCATAGATGATGAGATGCCTCTGTATCAAGAATATTGATGGTGGTTCTCTTATCTCTTATAGTAAATTGACTTTATCATACTAATATTTACAAATTGTTGAGATTTATGAATTTCAAATATTTAGTTGAATCGATTTAATTAGAAAATTTATAAAGTGACAAACACTTTACACACAAAGATACGTAAAGAAAGTTGAAAATGACAAACACTTTACACACAAAGATACGTAAAGAAAGTTGACAATGACAAACACTCAACACACAACACATATGAAAATGACTATACAACTACATAAAGTTAAGAGTGACAAATACTTTACACACATATATATAAATAAAGTTGACAGTGACAACTAACAAACACTTAACACACAATCACATGAAATAAAGTTGAAAGTGACTATACAACCACATAAAATAAAGTTGGAAGTGACAAGACAACCATATAAATAAAATTGAAAGTGACAAAATAGTTTACACACAATAATACAAAAATAAATATGACGATAACAAACACTTAACACATAACCACTCAAAATAAATTAGAGAAGATTACACAAAAATACAAAAATTAAGATGACGACAATATACACTTAACATGCAACCACGTAAAATAAATTAGAGATGATCACTAGTACTTAACATGCAACCACCATATAAAATAAAAAATTTCTTTTTTCTAAAATGCCATCTTTAAATTCAAAATTGCTCTTATAGGCCATCAATTTACTTTCTACTGTATTAGTCCTTGTTTGTTTTTGAAATTACGAAAAAGTCTTTGACCAAAAGAGAGAAAAAAGTGAAAAGAGAAGTGAGGAAAAAGAAAAAAATGACTATTCATTGGGAATTAAAGTGAAATAAAATATGACGAATAGATGACAGACACATGGCAAAAAGTGTGTACGATGCTGGATATTGATAATTGTCTATACTTTATATTTTGTCCAAGATAAATATAAAAAATTTGTACTCTGGCGAATATATGATTGAAACGTGGTGTACAAGTATTCACCAAGGAGATTCGTTGTCTCCTAATCTGTTTATCATTTGTAGCGAAGTGCTGTCCGGTTTATGTAGAAAAACGCAAGTAAGTGGCGAATTACAAGGGATAAGAATATCAAAAGATGGACCAAGAATCAACCACTTACTCTTTGTCGAAGATACCGTGTTCTTTTGCAAGGGAAACAGAAAAAGCATCAAAGCCTTAAAGGAAATTTTGCAAAAATATGGTGAAACATCAGAGAATCAATTAACAAGCTCAAATCTATAGCTACCTTTTCAAAAAGAACTCCACAATTCAAGAAAGACCTTATCAAGAATGATTTCTAGATATCTCAAAAAGGAGGAGTAGGAAAATATTTGGGCTTACGAGATAATTTTGGAAGAAGAAAGAGAGACCTATTCACATTCATAGTTGACAGGATTAAGATGAAATCTGCAAGCTGGGCAAGGAACTTCATGTCTCAAGCTGGAAAGATAACTATGTTAAAAAGTGTTTTGACTGCCATTCCTTCTTATGCTTTATCTTGCTTCCTAATGTCCTCCTCGGTGTGCAACCAAATTCAATCTGCAATGATACGTATATTAACACGCTGGACTAGACTAGAATTTTGCAATCAACGGTAACCAAAGCATCAGCAAATCGTGCCACAAGACTCATGTGAACTCCCCTCTTATGGCTTAGGCCTTGGCAATGCTAGAAGCAATCCGACATGCACTGGATTTGGGTTTCTCCCATGTATCATTCAAATCGGACTCTCAATCCTTAATCAGAACCATTAATTTGGGCTCAATACTATTAGAGACATATGGAGTATCATATGATATCTCCAATCTTTTCCATCTCTTCACATCTGTGAACTTGTCATTTATTTTTAGAGAAAAGAACTTTGTAGCAGATAAGTTAACTAAATCTGCATTAATGGCTTGTAGTCAACTCTCTATTTTGTTTGGTGAATGAAGTTAATGATTTGAGAAAAAAAATGGAAATCTACAAAATTTATCCTAAAATTAATCAGAGAGGATCATTAACATTTCACATAAACACACGAAGCTAAAATAAAATTGAAATTGATTAACACACAAAAAAATAAACCTAAAATAAAGCCGAAATATTGATGCTTAATATTCTTGTCTTATACTCAGATATCAGAATTTTGTTTTCTTTAAGTATCATTGGTTATGAATAGATATGGGCATAATAACCGGAACTGAAATACCAAACTGAATCAATTCAAATATAAGGGACCGAATCAAACCGAAACCGGTTAACTAACCAAATGATTTTGAAATTCAAGAACTAAAAAAACCGGGACCGAATAGGTATGAAACCAAGAACTGAATAATTATCCGAAAAACCGAAACACAATTATATATTTTAAATAATTATTTATATAGAACTTAATAATCTAAATATCCAAAATTATAAATATAAATCCAAATTTGTTAATCTATTTAAACTAAATTTACTTTTAAGAAAATTGAAATATTCAATTTTTATAATTAATTTATAATTTTTTTATAATTTTATTTGATTTTTTATAATTAATTTATAGTTTTCTATAATTTATTTGAATAGATATCTATTGATTACTTCAAATTTAAAACCAAAAGAACCAAAACTGAAATTGAACCGAACAAAATTTTAATAATACCCATTGGTTGCTATTTTTTCGGAAATGAAAGAACCAAAAACGAAACTGAATAACCAAATGGCCAGTGCTAGTTATGAGGAACGCTTAGCATGGAAAAGTAAAACAAACGAAGCTGGGTAGCACCAAACTAATGACCAGTGTTATGCCCTTACGGTAAGCACAAATCATTTTCAAAAGAGTAAAAGAGTTCAATCTCGAAAGGTTTCTACGACATAATATTTTGACAGCTAAAAACAATTAACATCATAGATTTAATCTTAGCAAGGTTTTCTATGAACTCAGGCAGTTTTACTGAACATTAATCAGTTCCACATCAAACGTCAGCCAAGCGTTAGGAGGAATCTGGCCACCAGCACCTTTCGAACCATACCTGCGAGCCAGACAATAACATCATCACATATTAACACCAAATACCATAATCAACAACGAAAAACGAAAACAAGATAAGTCTGAATGATTTTCAAAGGAGTTTTACCCCATTGATGGAGGAATAGTCAGCTTTCTTTTGTCACCAACACGCATGCCTGTTAAATTCCAAAAACTTTGAGATCAAAACAAAACAACTCCTATGTGAAATCCGTGAGAAGAAAATCAAAGCGGATATTAAGTTTTACCATTAACGCCAACATCCCATCCCTTAATGACTTGTCCAACACCTGCATGTCAGAACAAGCACATAAGTATCATGTACCAGCAGATTTCCAGAGCTTTTATTTTTGCATTAAGTTAGACTTAGAACACCAACCTAGACGGAACTTAAACGGTGATTTTCCAATGTTCGAATCGAAAATCTTCCCGTTCTTCTGAAGCTTACCAATATACCGGACAGCAACCTGCACTCCGAAATATAAGAATGAGAACTCCAAAAAACCATTTGGGAGAACATACAAAAAATACGTTGTCGCACACTCTTAATAGGATTTGGGTCCAAGCCAATATCACAAAGACCATTAGGTAGAGTTCACAGCATTAAGGGTTTGGGAGCTCTTGGGTCTTATAAGGCATCAATTTGTTCACTTCCTATCCAATGTGGAATGTGGATTCTTTGATGGTATTATTTTGTTCAATACTTATCCAAAGTCAATTATTAGAACACCGACATTCTTAACGCACTATCACCTAGTTGTATAATCTATTTGACATTGGAGTAATTTAATGATCATGTATGCAATTAATGACCATAAGTGTAAACACCTGTTTTCCAGGAGCAGCTTTCTTGCCATTGGGCTTGCCCATACTTAATTCTTCAACAATGAGTCCATTTGGGTATGTCCGCACTTGAGAAGACTTGGAATCCAATTCGGCTTGCTTTTCAACACCAGTAGAACTGCTTTTACTCTCCACTGTGGCTGCTTCAGCTGAGTTCTTTTTCTTATTTTTATTCTTCTTCTTAGCAGATTGATCTGGGGTCTTGGCGCTTTCACTTCTGCAATAATACCATAAAAAGGAAAAAAAATTTGTACAATGTTAACAATTTGAAAGAATTGTTATATACTCATAAAGCCTTCTTTACATGTGAAATAATATCGACTAATCATTCATATATCTACTTAATGATATTTTTAACATGATATGAATGTATACTTTGTATTGTACCCAAAAAAAGAGTCTTCATAGGAAGAAAAATGAAGAGTTCTCACATGGCATCGTTTACGGTTACACTTTGAGCTTTCGTGTTCGAAGAAATATGGCTAGTTCCCTGCTTTTTCTGCACATTTCCCGTCTGCACTTGGTCATCAGCTTTCTCATTCAAGGCATTTTCCCCTTTCTTCTTTTCTTTCTCATTTTTCTTCTTTTTACTCTTGTTTGCACTGGAACAGATTTAAGATACCACTTCATATTTCTACAATAATTTGTTCACTATGTCCTTAGCTCCAATCGAGATCAAAGAGAACAGTACCTTTCTTGTACACCATTTTGCTCAGTAACCTTGGCCTTCCGTTTTTTGTTGCTACCTTGTTCATCATTATCTAAGTCCATCTTCTCACCTGACTTATTGTCTGGTTCAGGTGCTTTTTCTTTCGGAATAGGTAAACCATCTTCATCTTCATCTTCGCTTTCAAGAACTGGGACATGCGCACTTTCTCTGGCAATGATTTGTTTCTTAGCATTGTCATCATCACTAGCCTGACCCTTCTTTTTGGGTCGTTTCATCTTATTATCTCTGGCAGGTTTATCTTCATCCTCTATCTCCTCAATTACAACTAGCAAAAATAACATCCAGCTTCTTATTTAATAGCACTAGGAATAATAAAAAATCATGCATCATTTGTATAAACTATAAGCACAAATACACAGGAGGATCTGCGCTTAGTAGCAACAATTGTACACAAGTTTACATTTAGCGATATATGATTAAAAGCTAAATCATCTTTATTAATATTTTTTGGAAATCTTGTAGCCGACTAGCCGTAAAAGACGAGAGTGAAGAGTTAAAAGGTAATCACACTTAGCTAAACTGGAAGTACTAAGATGCTATTTTAAACTACGCACTACAAATCTGATTAACCTCTCTATAAGAAAGAAGGTACCTCCACTTTTTGGTACAGAAGATTTCCGATACATTTCAAGATTGCTATCAAGGAAGTCCTCAAGTTCATCCATGTGATCCTCTTCACTGTCATAGTCAGACGAGTCCTCTGACCCAGATTCACCAATATCAATACCATCTCTAACATTGTCGCAATGAAAACTTTAGAATATTAAGCAGATAGAATGAAATATTTTTTATAAGAAAAATGTCATTTGCTAATGGAACTAATCACAATGGAAGGATACGAAGAATCATCTTCATCTTGCTCATATTCCTCCTCATAAGTCTCCAAGAATCCAGATAGATGGATGCTTCTATCACCAGTCACAGAGAATTGAACAGACTCATCATCATCGTCAAACTCAAGATTCAGAGGGCAACACTCAATTTTGTTTGGCAACAATGAACACAAGTAAATTGGGTTCCCGTCTCCTATTGTACACTGGATAACACTCTTTTCTTTGCCCAAACCTGCGCCTAGAGTTGCCTGGTAGCAGTAGATAGATACATCAACAGATTACAATCACTTTCCTAACAAAAAGGAATTAGCTTCGAGCTTCGAGATTTCAAAGTACAGGAACAAGATTATACCTGGGTCACGTGAAGCTTCCCTGCTTCATTTTGCGGATTATATGGTTGAGGTGACCCAGGTTTCACTTCAATACCTGCAAATGTCAGTAAAAACAATAAGAAACCAAGTATCAAAGAAATAGTTTAACAATAGAACACCATGAAAAACAAAATCAAATGAAGGACGATGAGATTACGCCAAAAGTCGAACAGAAACTAACCCCAGAAACCCATGTTCGGCTAAACGTCTGAATTGGAGCTGCAACTTCGTTCTAAAGAGTAAAACCCTAGTCAAGGGTTTTAGAACCAATTTATATCGAAATTGCACGTTTTCCAGAAATTTTGACAATTTTGTCCCAATCGAACCGTTCTCTGTAATTTGGGCCCTTCATAAACGAAGCCCATTTATTTGAATCTAGATATTTAAATTACATATTTATCCTTTTTTCTTCTACTTTATGATTTGGGAGTTATGAGTTCAGGTTTATTCATAAGTAGTTAAAAAGTTATAACTTATGTGAAATTGAGGGGCTAATTTGCAAAACGAATTGTCTGAGTGATAATCGCCTATCGGAGTCTCACCCAAAGACCAAAACTTTGATTCCTCGACCAAAAATGGCGTCGTACACGCTCTCCTTTATCCCTTTGACGCTCTCTAATCCTCGGATTTCTGTTTCGAGACATAATGGATCTTCCTCGTCTTCTTCTTCGATTGCTCTTACTTCTTCTTCTCTGTTAGGTAAGAAGCTTCTAGTTACACAATCGTCACGCCGCTGCTTCGTCCACAAGCACCGGTGCTTGACCTCCGCCAGTACGGTCTTAAACGTCCCTACTTTGTAAGATTTTGATTTGACATCTTTATATTTTCTGGGGTTTTCTTTCAACTACGGACATAAAAGCTTAGGATTGCAAGGTTTTATTTTTCAGGCAACCGGAAAATGGTTCTTCAGATAAGCTCCCAAAGTGAGTCTCACGAGAAATTACGTATTCAGTTTGTAACTATAGAGCTTCAATGTTGAATTCTTGAGTTTTTTTTAAAAAATTATATGAGAGATTTGTACGTTTGATTTTAGATGGTCGGCGAGAGCGATAAAATCGCTTGCAATGGGAGAATTGGAGGCTAGGAAGCTCAAGTATCCAACCACAGGAACCGAAGCCATTCTCATGGGTATTTTAGTCGAAGGTTTGTGATTCTCAGACCTGTATTTGCTTCAGCATTGTGTTTACCGCGTGTTCTTGGTTTAGCTTGTGGTTTCTGAGGATCAGTATTTTGCTTTGCCGCTGTAGAAAGCTTGCAAGAAGAATATCGTTTACAATAATGCTAGTGAGACTGCTTCGATTTGGTTTGCGCTTTAGCTCACCTGAAAGTAACTGAACCGAAGCATATTTATAAGCAAGGTTTCTATATGATGAGATTTTGCTTCCGTCTTTGAGTTACTTAATCATTAACAACTAAAGCTGTATGTTCAATTGTGAAACTGTCTTATGTTGGTTGATAGAGGAGTTGAGTAATTTAACTGTTGGAAGTATAAACTAGAGACCGAGAAGCCTTACATCTAGTTCTGTGAAATCTATATCAGCTAATGCTTATAATCATTGGCTGTGTATGTTCCTTCAAAACAATGTACATGCAGGATGAGGGTCTTACTTTACTTCTATCCTCTTGTCTCTTAACCATAGAAAAACTGAAATTTTATACAGTTGTAGAATTTTTATGCTGTTTGAGCTTGCTAAAAATAACAAGCAAGAGCAGAGAATTGGGTAGAAATAGAATCATCAGATATAAAGTCTTACTTTTGTGTTGTTTATATTCTCGTAACCCTTCTTTCTGTTATTCAAAAGGCAATGATGGTAAACTGTTTCGGATTATGAGTTGTATTGAGTGTTAATCTTGTTATAGTTGGTTTTCATTTTCAGGCACTAGCACGGCTGCTAAATTTTTAAGGGGGAATGGAGTCACACTTTTTAAGGTGCGAGATGAGACAATAAGCCTACTGGGGAAATCAGACATGTACTTTTTCAGCCCAGAACATCCTCCTTTAACTGAACTGGCTCAAAAGGCCATTGCATGGGCCATTGATGAGAAGACAAAATCTGGTATGCATAAACAAGACCTTAATATTTGTCGATCCTTGTTGCATCCCATCCATTATATAATATCCAACTGAAACTGTTTGTTCGCAGGTACGGATGGGGAGCTAACCACGGCCTACTTGCTTCTGGGGATTTGGTCTCAAAAGGATTCAGCAGGCCGCCAGATATTGGAGAAGCTTGGGTTCAACGAAGATAAAGCGAAAGAAATTGAGAAATCGGTAAGTTCCGAAAACCCGAATCCTATAGGGATACAAAAGCTTTTCTCAAAGTCACAAGTGTTTCAATGTTTTGGTACAGATGAATGAAGATGTAGATCTCAGCTTCAAGAAACAAAGTCAATAATGATGGGTTTTATTTCGATCAGAGAAGCTTATGTAACTGTATATGGAGTAGCAAACGCAACTCTTGACTGCAGAGTCGGCAAAAGGCCCCTTTCTCGAAGGTTTCACTTTTTACGAACAAGACATTTACAGGCTTCATTAGCATCCACTTCCAAATACTTGTTTGTGTTTAGTTTCATTTAGCGTTTATGTATTACAACAATGTACAACTCAGGAAAATGATTTCAGTGTTTTGATCCTCAAACAGGTTTATCAATGTTACTAATATTCACAACCTCAATAGTTTAATTTCGTTTCGGCTATTCTGAGTTTTTTTTTGGTTACCAAAGTTTGTATCTCTCAGCTTCGCTTCAGGATTTTTAGCTAAAAGAAAGCATCGATTATTCTTCTAAAGAGTTAAAAGTATCAAAATCTTAGCCAAGGAATCTAACATCCATGACTTTTGGGAAACCTGATGGATTTAGAATTCACGCAAATAAATTTAAAAAATTACTTATTCTTACTATCATTTGTAAATTCTACTTCGTTTTAAAATATAAGATCTGAAATCCTTGCTCAAACTTTGGTATTTTGATATTTATTTGGGAAAAAATAGCTCAAATCTTCAACTAATACAAAGATCATTAGAGCACCAAATAACACATTAATATATAGTATGTAGGGTTTTTTATTTAAATTAAGTGATGAATGATCCTTTCTGTGGAATATTAGAAGTGGGACTAAAGGTTATTAGGTCAGTTGACAAAAAAAAAAAAGTGATTAGTGTTTCAATAACGAGAAATTGTGCATGAACCGAGCAATTACTCTAATGGTTCAAAAGCACGATGTTGCAAAACTTAGCTTAAAGACAAAACAGATACTTTCGATTTAGATGTCTCGTCCAAAAAAACTACATCAATAAATTTTATATTGAATTCTAATTATAGATGAAAAAATAGGTTATATTTTTATGGATATGATTTTCAAATCTATTTGGTTTGATTCTCAAATTCATTAAAGTATGTCTTCCAATAAACCTTCTTAATCTAAAATACCATTAATGAGTTGAGTTAAGTTATACAGATGATGTTAAAATTGCTTTTAGTCAATATAAAATTTAATATATATACATGTATAAGGTAGCTTGACCATTAAGGTGATTTGTTCCTCATATATATATATTAAATATTTAAAATTTAAAATTTTAAGGTATAAAGTTTAATACATATACTAGGCGGCTTGGTCACTAAAGTGATTCGCTTTCCATATATATATATATTAAATATTTAAATTTAATTTATATATTGTTATAATAGCGGTTTTGCCAACTACTATATGGGTGATTCGCTCATATATATATATATTTATATGCTATGTATTTAAATTGTATATAATACTGTTATTATTATTATTAGCAGGACCTCTTAAATGTGGATGACTTTGTTCCATATATATATATTATATATTTGAATTTCATTGAAATATCATCATAATGGTCGATTTAATCGTCTCTAATGTGGTTATATTCAAGATAGTGATACAATACACACTATTTTGAGGCATAAAAGATAATAAATTTCTCTGATTCCAGAGAATATTATTGACGTGATATCGGGTTCACATACCTAATTAAAGGGAGTGGCAAAAGGACAAATTTGTGTTTCTTAGGGGAACAAATTTTTTTCACGGATATTAAAATCTTGTATAATCCAAATTCTAAAGAGAATTTGTTGAGTTTCTGAAAGATATTCCTTGAGATGTATATATTGTTAAGTCCCCTGAAAAATGTTTAACAATGGAAAAGATTTTAATTTTTTTTCTAATGTGCATCATAGTTATGCATTTGACTTATTGTCAATGTAATATTGGATCTACAGACTTAAGTAAAAAAAGTGAAAATGTCTAAATTTATGTTTCTAGTGGGAACTAGTCTTAAAATCGATTAAGCCATATGTACTTTGAATTATAAAGAGAATTTTTTGAAATTTTAGGACATATATCTTGAGAGGTATATAAAAGTTTGTTCTCTCGAAAAAAAAGAAACAAAGGCTTAATGTTGGAAAATATTTCGTATTTCCTTTTGATTTGCATAAGATGCATTTCATTTATGGTCACATAATATCATGTTGTGAGACATGGGTGCTGTTCTTTTCCTCATCTAAAAACTACATATGGATGATGCGTCTAGATGATGTTCTTTGTAACCAAATGACTAAAAAGGACATGCTTTGTGTTAAATTGTCTTTTTATGATCTAAATCATATTTACAACAACATAAATATCAAAATTATTTTTAAAATAACTTATAAATTGTATATTAATTACATAGTTAAATTTTAGTAAATAATTATTTTATAAAACTTTTAAAAAATTATTTTTAACTCATAGAAAATAATAAATACTCATATATTTCAATGCATAAAAAATATAAAAAATTATAAAAACAAATTAAAACAAACAAAAAATATCTAGAAGCACATTACTAGCAAGTATTTTAAAACATAAAAGAAAGATAAATCTCATTTTAATATATAATAATATAAAGACCAATTGATAGACAATATTAGTATGTAAGCACACGTCCTCTCGCTAGCTCCTCGGTGATGGAATTACGTAAAGTCTCCATCGCTCTATCACCAGCCGAGATATATGGAATATGACCATCATTACCTACCATTTTATCACCATGATGCTCGTACTCCTCCACCGCTTCCCAGTGTACAAAATCATGATCCTCATGATGTGAATCTCGTCTAAAATTATGGAGTGTCATAGTTGCTGTCACAATCTTCACCTAGTTTCTCAACTTATACTTAGGATAGTTGCGGTGTAGAATCCTCCATTTGACTTTCCATACTCCAAATGTTCGTTCAATCACAAAACGCAATCCAGAATGATTGCATTTAAAAATTCTCTAGTGTTTGTTAGTGGTCCTCCCCTAGTAAACAAATCAAGATGGTATAGGGTTCTACGATGAGATCCTAGATAACCCGTTCTATTGGGATATCCTGAGTCGACTAGGTAATATTTTCCGGTTGGAGATGAGGAAAAGAAGGTTCTTGTGTAGCACAATGTGTTAGTATTTTTGTGTCATGTGCTCGACCGGGAACCCAACATATGCGTATATGAATTTCATGTTGAAATTACATATGGCAAGCACGTTAATTAGTGGTTTACCTTTTTGACCTCTATATGTTTCAACATTATCAGATGACAGATGGGCCGAGATATGAGTACCATTAAGAGCACCAATGCAATTCCAAAAATACGACCAATATTGCTCATCATTTTCTAAAACAGGGCTAGTACTTGTGAACTCACCTCTCATAGGCTTCACAATGTATGCTGCAAGTTCAAAAGGGCACTCAAAACTTCATCTAACTTTCTCTTCACTGTTGCGGCAGAATGTTGATATCTCTCAGCTAAAACCTTAACCCTTAGGTCCTGTGCAACCATCTCGATGAACATTGCTACACTCTCTTCAAGATAAACATGTTGAGATTCTTCTAGACTATATTGTCCAGCTAGCTTCTGACATAAACTCATGAATGTTCCCTGATTCATCTGTAAAATATCATAGCATTGTTGCTCAGACTCACACATAAACCTTTGCACACGAAGCCATCTTTCACCACAATTTATCCTATGAATCTGTCTTGGTACATGAACATCTGACACTCCACAAGCTTCTAGTGCAGCAGCATACATGTGTTCCTCCTCGTCTAATACCAAATCTACGTCATCATCCTCTATAAGAAATCTAAATGTATCCTGCAACCATTTGTAATTCAATAGAATAATACTTTGAACAAAACATATATAGATGAAAAATGTCATATACAAAAAAAACATTAAATACAACGAGAATCCATAAAAAAATTTCTCATAAACAAAATCTTTGTCTCAATTCAAAGTTAAAAAAACATTTCTCTCACCACCAATCTGTTTCACCATTCTCTGTTTTCACCAGTCTCAAACTCCATGTATAGAACCTTGTTCTCATCATCTTCATAAGACAAAAACGTTTGCTTATTGGTAGCATCCTCCTTCAAGTGTGTAATTGCCCTTTTGTACAATAGTGACCACATCCTTATACTTGGCAATGAATGTAGAGCCCGCATAGCTCGGAGCTGAGTACAACTAATATCAGGGTGGCTCTCTATAAGTTGGTTCTTGTGTGCAAGTATCTCATCACGTGACTGAATGATATCCCTAATCACATCTGCTACAACATGTGTTGCTTCTGCCCGTCTTTTACGCTTATTACACCTTGGTGCATTGGAAGATGAAGGAACATTCTGTGACACACCAGCTTCTGCATTAGTATACGGGTCATCTCGCCTTGACTCAGCCGCATTATCAGACTCATGTATAGGCTCCTCAGACATCAAGTCATCTAACTGATCTTCACCTTGCTGAGCGCTCCAACCTTCAGCTCCTGATACATGAACAACACCATATAGTTTTTCCATTAAATCCATGTTTGCCACTGGTTTATCTTTTATCTTTCTAGCACCAGGCCATTCCTAAAATTAAACAAGAGAAGAAAGAAACCAGAAACCATTTTAACAGCCGTATAAAAATCTTGATGACTATCTTCACAAAGAAAAGAGCAACATGATGCTACTGAAAAACATTAATCCAAGAGACACATAAATAATACCTTACATCGCTCCTCCCACCAATCATCACTCATTTCTATGAAACCATTTGAATCATAACCAAGACCAGTTATGTTATGAGTTAGTTTCTTCACAGCATCATACTGCTTCTTGAAACTAGTAAACTTGGACCAGAATTTTTTCCATGCATGTTTTTCCCCGTACCTCTCATAGAACTGGGTTATTATAGCATTTCTCCCAGCATAATTCACCAACTGTTTTCTGACATTTCCTTTTGATCTCTCTTCAATTTGTAGTTGAAGATAGAACCGTGTTTGTTCGCCACTCCTTATAAGATTCTAATATTCCAAACAACATTCCAATATGCTTGAATTGAAAGCATACATTATAATATGAGTGAGAATGGAAGATACTTGCATCAATACCATGGATGGTTGTCATAATTTTCTTACTCTTGAATGCAAATCTATAAAAAAAAATGCATATTGTTACAGACCACAAGGAAGTAGCCTACATAAGCATAAACTACTCACAGAGATTGCAACATTTCATGTAAGCAAATAAACAATTTATCAGAAATTCTATATCTATGATCCATTGCTCACAACAATGTGACGTCCTATAAAACCATTACTATGATCAAAACCAAGAATAGCCATGTATAACATGAAAAAACCATAAGAAAGTTAAACTTAAATGCGAGTTCAATCAATAAGGCAATAAGACTTATGCATCATATAATTACAAATTGTAGACTGAAAGCAAGAAGGATCAAATACGAAGAAGAAAGCAAAAAAAAGAAAAAGAAAAAGATCACCAACTCACAAGAAAGAAAGGAGAAAAGAGAATTAGAGGTCGGGAGAGGTGCAACAAAGAGTACCCTGAGAGAGAGCTCGACTGCTCCTGGAAGTTGTACTTAGGCTAGACGTCAAACTAGCAGCAGCCACCGTCCTGTAAAGTGGTAACAAAGACTGAACACAACCAAGCTCAGATGGACACCTATATCAAATGTAGACACACATATTCATCAAATGAAACCCTAAAGCGAACTAGTTTAACACCAATAATCATTTTGTTTAGCACCAATAAACTTGTATTCTTCAATCAAGTAGTGAAACTAGAAATCCTAATAGACCAATTACAATCCAAGAGTAAGTAGGACAAGATTTTAAAATTGATGATGTCACTGTTATCACATGCTTAACTTGAAATCTAACATTACAATATCACTGGACAATACTACCTTGTCAAGTTAATGCTTCAACTCACTACTTCTAGAATCCAAACAATCAAAGTAGATGTCCCTATAAATGATTAAAATATCTTAACTAGCAACAAAAGTACTATAAAATGTAAAGATATTTCACTATCAAATAAAATATTTAGCCATATCTGGACCATCAAACTACTCACATAACTATTTTCACAAGACAATACAAAATTCAATTTCAAGTCAAATCCAGGCACTTCCGAAATTAAAACCAGATTTGCATCAATTTAATTATAAGCATAGTCATTGTTGGAACAATAAGTTGATGATAACTCAATATCTGTGACATTGTAATGTTAATTACTCAATCAACAATTCAGAAAGAGACAACATTAGGCACAAGTAAACTACTTCCACAGGAATACAAGTTTTATGTAATGACTGACCTCTTTCTTCTTTACTTTCTTGCTCTTTACCTCGTGAAAAGGATCTGAATAGGAGAAAAACAAGGATCAATATCATTAATACATGTCAAATGCAACAAATACGAACCTAAAAAATGATAACTAGTTCTCACAAGTAAGATAAAATAAAGACTAATTATGTAAGTGAAAATCAAGGACTAAGTAAGCAAACCATTAGCAATATCTATCGAATAAGAACCAAGAGTTAATGAACTTTGGGATTTCAGACAAAACCCATATGTGAATCATCATCAAGAGACAGACTTGTTGTCTAAAGTAAGAAAAACTGTATGAAACGAAAAGAATATCAAACAAACCAAAACCTATGTCAATCAAATTGTGAAACAGAAAACATCAGTGATATAAATCAAACTCCACAAAATCTGGAAAAAACCTAATATCCCCAAAAGGGTTTACAAGATATAAGATAAAAGCAAAGTTCGAAAAGTCCCAATTAGTTGTGTTAAAACCTTTAAAACCCCTAAATCACAACAACATTAGAATCGGGGTGAACCAATTAAGCAGCTCAAAGAGAATCGATTTTGAATCAGAAAGAAAGAGACTAAAGCTCACAAACTTTTAGAGATCAACGAGAAATTCCAAAGTGGCTTTAAAAAGAGAGAGGAAGAGAGGGATGATGAAAACGAGACAAAATTAGAATCAGGGTGAATTTATCTAAGGCGTAGAAGAGAAAGGTTGCTGAAAACAAGAATCTGATATTGGAGAAAGCGAGCCCTAGACGATGACATGTGATTGATCATTAGAACCCGACGACCATAAATGTGATTTTACGTTTAATATTTTTAAAGGTAATTTGGTCTTTTACAAACTTTTATAAGTTCATCTGCATCTGAATGCCCCTTCCAAACACATCTAAAATATTTTAAATTTTTGGATGAATTTGCCAAAATTATCTAGATGCTGCATCTGGATGAAGCGTATAATTGTGTCTAAAAAATAACACTTTTCATCTCCATCCAAATGAAACATCCAGATGAGGAAAGAACAGGCCCATGATTGAGGAAAGTGGCAAAGCTAATTATATGTGATATAATAGGACAAAACTTTCCATTGATAATGTCTATTGATCTCTGAATTCTAAAAAGAATTATAAAGACTCCATAAAATATATACTTTCAGTATATTGTACTCAATATGATCAACTGGGAATGAAAATTCTAAAGAGAATGGATACTCTGGATGAAGGCTAATATTGGAAAAGATTCCAGAACTTCCCTCTAATTTGCATTATACGTTTATTGATGCAGTTGAATCTAATCTTGTGATAAAATGAAATCTTGAATATTTTGAATTGTGGCATAATTGCCTTGGACATCTAGGTACCACAATGTTACGAAAAATAATAGAGAGCTCACATGATCATTCATTGGAAACCCAATGAGATATATTTGGGAAATAAAATGATATGTGATGCATGTTCTCTGGGAAAACTGATCACGAGGCCATCGCCAACAAAAATAGATAATGAATCACCAAACTTCCTTAAACATATTCATGGAGATATATGTGGACCCACACATCCACCATGTAGACCACTCCACTATTATATGGTGTTAGTGG
Organism: Lepidium aucheri; assembly: GCA_900406435.1. NCBI lineage: Eukaryota > Viridiplantae > Streptophyta > Magnoliopsida > Brassicales > Brassicaceae > Lepidium > Lepidium aucheri. The sequence continues at coordinate 5,409 of OVBA01000089.1, read as the reverse complement.
ATGCTTCGAGTAATTGATCACATGTTTGTTTTAATATCATCTTGAAATATGATATTTGCAAGATTTTTAACTCAGATAATCTAGCTAAGAACTCAGTTATCTGATTATCTCATTGAAAGAGTTAGACAAGACAACACTGGTGAATTCACATCACAAGCCTTCAATAATTATTGTATGGTAACATGAATAGAAGTTGAACATTCTATAGCATATGTTCATACACAAAATGGTTTGATTATATCATTAATTGAGTGTCTGCAATGGATTGCACGACCGTTGATCATGAGATCAAAATTTCCAACCTCTATATAGGGACAAGATATTTTGCATGCGAAAGCACTCATACAGATAAGGCTAAGTGCACATCATAAATATTTCTCATTACAATTACCATTTGGTCGTAAACCATATGTTTCCCATTTAAGAATCTTTGGTTGTGTGGTATATGTGCCTATTGCACCTCTACAACATACTGAGATGGGACCACAAAGGAGGTTAGAAATATATGTTGGTTATGATTCTCCTTCGATTATACGGTACTAGAACCACAAACTGGTGAAATGTTTACAGCAAGTTTTGATGATTATCATTTTGATGAGAAAATATACTCAGTTCTAGGGGAAAACAATAACAATGTAGGAAAGGGTATTGAATGGAGTCTATGCCAGTGTAATTTTTTTTCTTTTTTCTGGTTTTTCCCAACAGATTTTCTAAGAAATGTTTTTAACAAGCCAACACAAAACAACAAAGGACATCAAATATTATTTCTATGTTGCCCTCAAGATGTGTATAGTTCAATCCTCATCATTCTAGGGAGACTTTACATTGTTATACTCTTTCTCCCTTCCTATGGTTTTTTCCACTAGGTTTTTCAGGAAAAGTTTTTAACGAGACAACGAAGGACAATAAAAATATTGGAATAAGATATGTCCAATCAATAAAATATGCTGAATAATATATATTTATCATATTGGAATCCACCATCTACAAGATGTAAAAAAGGTGATGAGAGTAGCAAGCCAATTGAACGAAATAGACCTATGACTAGAGGTAGAGCACGCAAGCTAAGGGAGCAACTAGAAGAAACTGTGGCTGAATTGCTAAGCAAAGAAGAGGAAGCTTCTACACCAAATCACACCAAAATCGATAAGAGCCACATTGAAGTATTTTCAAGAAGTGCTATGAAAAAGACAAGGGACTCGTACCAAGATCAAGACCAAGACATTCAAGATATTCAAGAAGCTGAGCAAGACGATCAAGAACCGTCAAGACTTGAGTTACAAGTAACCAACAAGGCTTGGAATTTCATTCAGACCAACAAGGTATGTTTTACTTATATTATGAATGTCTTTGTAGGTCCATCAAGCCCAATGGCTCCAACCTCTTAGATTAGAGAGTCTTAGAGTCCATATGCTTTTAAATTTTGTTTAATAAAAGGTCAAGGCTTCAGCTTGTGAAGCAAGACCATCCAAACACTTAGTAGTTTCCACATTTTTTTGATGTTTTGTTTCTTGTTGCTTGTTGTTGGGCTGCAACCCATCTTTATTTTTTATTTCTTTTTGATTTTGAGTCGGCCCTTTAGGGCTAGCTGATAGGATCAATATATAAGGTCCCCTTGTAGCCGTGTATTATTTTTTGAACCTATTATCAATAAAGTCGAACTTTCTTCTAACACAAAACCCTAGCCGTGAGAGTGCTTTGTCGCTTGCCTAGAGTTTCAGTCCACACCAAGTGATCTCGTGAGGATTCCCCTTGATCAGAAGTGTGTCCGAGTGTATCAAGAAGCCTCCATTTTTCTTGTGCATCACTCTTCAATCCACCAACTTCCGCACCACATCTACATCTTATCAAAGGAAGGACTTCGGTTTCCCTTTGGTTGAGATTCATTCCAAACAACCTTAGAGAAGCACCTTGAGGCGTGTATCATTTTGGTATCAGAGCCAAAGGTTCCTAGAAGGTTGCATTTATCCTTGTCTTTCGTTTTTGCTTTGTTTTATTTTCTTAAATCCTTATCGCTATCGCATAGGTTGTGAGGTTTGAGTTTCCGACTTGTGTGAACCATTATTTGCTTAGATCCGAGTTTGAACTTGTTTGTATCAACTAGGGTTCTTAGTTTTATAATTGTAGAAGACAAGTAATCGGTTGTTTGATCTGCATAACTCATGTAGGTTGATTAAAATTGTGTTGTTGTCATAAGTCCTTGTTTCCATTTTTGCGATTTCCGTTTCTCTTGTTTGTGTTTTCCATTTTGTTTATTCACAAAAAAAAGATAACTGCATATCTTTTTCGTGTGTAGGAGCATGGAGAATCAAGCTAACATACCAAACATAGCTGAAACATTAGCTCAGATCCAAGCTCAACTTCAAGCCATCAACACACGCATGGACCACTTGGAGCCAAGATCGGGAAACACCCGTATGTCCGCACATTCAAGGGATGGTGATACGGATGCATACCAAGAGGAAGAGTTTGATCCAGACCCTGATGATCCACCTTTAAGAGACCATACTACACGAAGGAGGGATCCACAGCACCGTGGACGTGAACGAGAAGACTTGGTACGCGTTAGTACCGACCCAAAGCTTACCGCACCCTCCTTTACGGGTAAGATTGATCCGGAAGCATACTTGGATTGGGAGAAGAGAATGGAGTACATCTTCGAATGTTACCATTATGCTGATCATAAGAGAGTAAGCATTGCTGCTGCTCAACTCACGGACAACACATTGTCTTGGTGGGATCGAGATATGGCCGAACGTAGACGTCATCACTACAACCAAGTCACCACTTGGGAAGAGATGGAGTTTAACTTGAGAAAAAGGTATGTGCCTTCATATTTCCATAGAGACTTACAGAAGAGGTTTCGTAAGTTGGTGCAGGGAAATAGGTCCGTAGATGAATACTTTGAAGAGTTTGAAAACTTGAAGAATCGGATAGAAACCAAAGAACCGGAGAAGACTATTGTGGCTTTGTTTTTGGATGGTCTACAAGACCGAATAGCAAGAAAGGTGGAGAGACAGCCATATCATGAGCTGAGGGACTTGCTACATTTTGCCATACAAGCTGAGCAACACATCAAGAGGAAGACAGATGCCACCAATAGTACCAAAAACAACAACCCTTGGACCGCCAACAACATTAGGCCGCAAGACAAGGGCAAAACTATTGAGCAAGAGACTCGGTACAAAAGAGCTGAACAAGAACCTGCCAAGAATACAAGAACTGAGGTTAGTAAAGTCCCACATACAACTAGAACTCGTGACATTGTGTGTTTTAAGTGTCAAGGTAGAGGCCACATGGCTAGAGAGTGCCCAAACCGGAAAACCATGATTCTCACCAATGGAGGAGAGTACGAGTCAGAAGATGAGCAAGAACGTAGGAGACTGTGGCCTACCTGAACGTAGGAGAGCTCTTAGTAACTCGCCGCCTCCTCAATTCTATGGTGGTACCGGATGAAACCACACAAAGAGAAAACATCTTCCACATAAGATGTACAATAGAAGAAAAGGTATGTAGTCTCATTATAGATGGTGGTTCATGCNGGTTGAGAAATTATGTCTTCCTACCACCAAGCATCCACGGCCATACCGTTTGAGATGGCTCAACAATCAAATGGAGATCAAGGTTTCAGAACAAGTGAAAGTTCCATTCAGCATTGGGACATACAAGGACCAAGCACAATGTGACGTGGTTCCCATGCAAGCAGGCAATCTTCTACTTGGTAGACCTTGGCAATTTGATAAAGAGGCCCTACACAATGGACGAACCAACTTCTACTTATTTGTGCATGAAAAACGCAAGTATAGTTTAGTACCTTTGACACCAGCACAAGTGCACGAGCTACAGCTGAAAATGGATCAGTCTAACAAGGTAAGTAAACCCTCTCTCTATGTAACTCCAAGTGTTATAGAGAAAACATTGTGTGCCAAGCAACTTGTGCTACTAATGCTCTTCAAAGAGAATGTGTATCTTGAGGTGTCTTGTGCAGATTTTCCACCACACATCCATGAGCTATTAGAACAATTCAAGGATGTGTTTCCAGAGGAGACACTAGTTGGTTTACCACCAATCCGAGATATTGAACATCAAATAGACTTTGTACCCGGGTCTGCACTACCAAACCGTGCGGCTTACCGCATCAATGNTCAATCCGCAAGAAGCTAAGGAGCTAGAACGACAAGTGCAAGACTTATTGGACAAAGGATACATCCGTGAAAGCCTTAGTCCGTGTGCTGTTCACGTCTTGCTTGTGCCAAAGAAGGATGGGTCATGGAGGATGTGTGTGGACTATCGTGCCATCAACAAAATCACCATCAAGTACCGCTATCCAATTCCACGCCTAGATGACATGCTAGATGAACTTCATGGAGCCACTATATTCTCCAAGATAGATCTCAAGAGTGGCTATCACCAAGTGCGGATGAAGGAAGGTGATGAGTGGAAGACCGCCTTCAAAACCAAACAAGGTTTGTATGAGTGGCTCGTGATGCCATTTGGACTTACCAATGCACCGAGCACGTTCATGAGACTCATGAACCAAGTCTTAAGGTCTTACACCTGTAAGTTTGTTGTTGTTTATTTTGATGACATTCTTGTTTATAGTTCATGTTTGTCCGATCACATAATGCACCTTAAGCAAGTATTAGAGACTCTTCGTCAAGAAAGCCTCTATGCAAACCTTAAGAAGTGCACCTCTTGAACTAATGAGCTTGTGTTTTTAGGCTTTGTCATAAGTTCACAAGATATACGTGTAGATCAAGAAAAGATCAAAGCCATAGAAGAATGGCTGACACCAACATCCATCGGCCATGTAAGGAGCTTTCACGGCTTAGCAAGCTTTTACCGCCGCTTTGTCAAGAACTTTAGTACCATAGCTGCTCCTCTTATAGCCGTGATCAAGAAGGATGTTCCATTTAAATGGGTAGAAGCTCAAGATAAAGCCTTCTCCGAGCTGAAGTCATGACTCACCAAGGCTCCGGTTTTGGCTTTGCCGAATTTTAAGAAGACCTTTGAAGTAGAGTGTGATGCTTCCGCGTTGGGAATTAGAGCTGTGCTTAGTCAAGATAAAAGACCCATAGCCTACTTCAGTGAGAAGCTAAGTGGAGCCACACTCAACTATCAAACGTATGACAAGTTGTATGCATTGGTTCAAGCTTTAGAGGTTTGGCAACACTATCTACTAGCCAAAGAGTTTGTGGTTCATACCAATCATGAGACTTTAAAGCATTTGAGGGGTCAGACGAATCTGAAGAAGAGGCATGAAGATGGTTAAAGTTCGTGGAAACATTTCCCTATGTGATCAAGTACAAGAAGGGAAAGGAGAATGTTGTTGCGGATGCTTTATCTAGACGATGCAATCTCATTACCATCATGGACGCCAATGTTTTAGGATTTAAGCTCATCAAGAAC